>VDFB02350730.1:0-24619 GCA_007258455.2 Sequoia sempervirens
AATTTTAGTTTTAACTATTTATGATATATATATATATATACTGCAAATGGAGATACCTCATGTTACTCCTAGCTCGAGGCTAGATCATGTATGTCGATGTGATTTAGTTGATGATATTGTTGTCAGTGGACATGTGAGTTTTAAATTTTTATATGTATATGTGTACATATGTATGTATATATCTATAGATATTTAAATACATGTACATTCTTAAATAACTTTATATATATAATGTATTTAACACATTGTGTACAATTTTATCTCCAGGGCTCGACACATCCTTCGAAGCAAGATTCTCATTTAGAGGATCGTTTGACTAGGATTCGACATGACGATTAGGTTGCCATCTATGAGTTTTTGATACATTGTGGTACATTTGATGATCTCTAGACATGTATTTGTCAGGTTGGACTTGATTACATATGTATGCATTTGCTTATGATATGCATACATGTCTTTGAGCTTAAAAATATTCATCTATGTACATGTTTGCTTATGTTTATGTTTATTTTCATCTACATGTACATGTTTTCTTATGTTTATGTTTATGTTCATCTAGACATGTACATGTTTGCACAAGTGTTTATACATTATATCTAGATTTAGAGAACTCATGAGTAAATGATTTATATATGTTAAAAATGTTAATGTACATTAAATGTTATGGACCTACATATGTAACTACACACACACACACACACAAGTGTGTGTGTGTGTGTACATGTTTCAAGTTTGGATTTAAATATGAACTTAAATATACATGTACAACTTTCAAAAATTGAACTATGATTACACGTACTTGGACATACATATATATGTGTGTGTGTTTATTTAATATAAATTATATATAAATTATGAATTGTTCATTTAAATAAATATATATCATGTGTACATGTTGCCTTATGTTGAATATAATGGTGACATAACCTAGGATGCAACTTCTCTATATAATAGATACAAAGAATCAAGTTTATCCAAGTCTCTTCCTCTTCTCAAGTGTTGACATCTTAATTAACTTGGTACTTGTTTATGATAAAGCAAGGATCTCATAGGCTAATTGCATCTCAAATATTGGTTCCAATGGATTTATTTGTATATCAAGAAGTTGTTATGAATTAGGCCTTTTTTGGTAGTACAATTTTTGAAGTAATATATTGGTGTATAAAATACATAAAAGGTTCTTACATTATTACCTCAAGGTAGGAAATCCTATCTTGGAATATATATGGCAACTAATATGAAGCAAAAATTGATCCACACACCTTGGCATGATAGTGTATGTTTCAAATAGAAACCAACCTACCAAATTGTTTCAAGTATTCTATTGCTTAGGTACAATTAGAGAAGTCTAATAAAATTTTAACCTAATTAGAGACCTTTACTCTCAAGAAATCCAATTTTATCTTTGGATGTTCTACAAAAAATACCTCAAATGTATTGTAAGAAGAGAACTAGAAAGATCCTTTTCTATGTGAATGAATCATATATATTTATTATCTTAACCTCATTTAATTGTCATTACAAAATGCCCATATACCTTGAATTTAATTCAACCATCAATATCCACTCTCATAATTTTTCTATCTATATATTCCTAAAGCCACAAGGAAATTAAATATGTAACATTATGATCATCAAAGCATGGGATATGGTTAAAAATTATATGGATATATAGATACAAGTGCAATGTAAATTTTCATATCTCCTATTAAATATGTGCATAGATGATATCTAGGTAAAGTGGACTCTGGACACTAATTAAATAGTACATCATCCTTAAAAGTGTACCACAAATTTGTAAAGAAGCTAAGGTAGTAGAACAACTTCCTACACTAATCTTGAGAGGAGAATAATGCAAAACTTTTACAGATCTTTAATAGTTACAAAAACTTAAACAGAAATAGACATAAATATCATGCATACCACAACACCATGATTTATGTGGGGAAAACCCTTTCGGGAGAAAAACCCCACACTCTAAAAGCCGCCCAATATATTATTCAGAAATCACAAAGATTATAATATACTTGTAGAGAAAGATTCTCACAGGAGTATCACCACTCAAAGATTCAGAGGCAACATGACCACTATCAGACTCTCAAAACACATCGCAATACACAGTCGTAATACAATGCCCTCATAAAATAAGGTTTCCTTCTAGGGAAAGCCAAGCTAATAAAATATTGGCCATTAGATATGAGACATAATGATGAGCGATCTAGATGAATAGTAACTTATGCATCAATAGTACCTTATGTAATTGCAAGGTTGAGACACATTTTCACAACAAAATTAAATAGTACTTCATCCTTTAAAAAAGTGTCACAAATTTAGTAATTTTCATCCTTAAACTCCAAATTAAGTTCAAATGTTTAAATTTAAACATGTATGTACACTTCAAGTTTCTAAGTTTGGATCCTAATAACATCTAAAAATTTTAACTTACACCAATGTGTTTCAATCACTAATTTGCGTCCAACCAAACTTAAAATAATCGTCAGATCAACATATTAAATAAGTAACTAAAACAATGGAGTTCAAACACTACTATAAGTTCTCACTCAATTTCACATATGCACATACATGTACTTGAACTTGAAAATCACATATACACAAATAGCCATATTTATTATCTTAACCTCATTTAGTTGTCATTACAAAATGCAAATACACCTTGAATTCAATTCAACCATCAATATCAACTCTCATAATTTTTCACAAGCCCTAATATGTACCCCATGAAAGTACTACAATTTTAAAAGTCCTAGATTCTAAAGGTTCTATTTAATTTCTATAAAGGATAGTTATAATCTTTTCACCTTTTTGTATTTACCCTAGATAATATGAGAACTTAATATCTCCACACAAATAGTCATATTTATTATCTTAACCTCATTTAATTGTCATTGCAAAATGCCAATATACCTTGAATTTAATTCAACCATCAATATCCACTCTCATAATTTTTCATACTTTCCCTAATATACCCCATGAAAGTACTACAAGTAAAAGTCCTAGATTCTAAAGGTTCTATTTAATTTCTATAAAGGATAGTAAGCATCTTTTCACCTCTAGTACTGTTTAAACCTAGATAATATGAGAACTTATTATATAGATACAAGTTTCAATTGTTGTAGCATATGTATGAAATTAAGCAACATGAATCAATTTATAATAGTTTCTATCTATATATACCTAAAGCCACAAGGAAATTAAATATGTAGCATTGTGATCATCAAAGAATGGGATATGGTTAAAAATTATACATGAATATATAGATACAAGTATAATTGATGTAAATTTTTATATCTCCTATTAAATATGTACATAGATTCAATATCTAGGTAAAGTGGACTAAATGGACACTAAATGGACACTAATTAAATAGTACATCATCCTTAAATGTGTAGTGCAAATTAAATAGTACTTCATCCTTGAAAAAAGTGTCACAAATTTAGTAAGTTTCAACCTTAAACTCCAAATTAAGCTCAAATGTTTAAATTTAAACATGTACACACTTCACTTCTAAGTTTGGATCCTAAGAACATAGATAGAAATTAAATAACTTACACCAATGTGTTTCAATCACTAATTTGTGTCCAACCAAATTTGAAATAATCGTCATCAACATATTATACGTAACTAAAACAATGGAGTTCAAACACTACTATAAGTTCTCACTTGAACATGTATACATGTACTTGAACTCGAAAATCATGGATATATCTAACTCAAACATTTTGGTTCAGCCCACTCTTCAATAACATGTATTTTTTTTTTATGATCACCACTATCTAGTCTCCATTTTTTTCATCCACGTGCATGTGGAACTCCTTGAAGATGTAGGGTGGTAGCAATTACTAGTTGACTATATTGATATACCTTGTTCTCAAGTTGATAGTCAATAAAATGAATCCCGTGTTGAAAATTTTTAACTTGTTTGAGATATATCCCTTGCACTACAACTGAACCTACACGATAAACAACATGAACATGAGGTAAAACATGTGCACATAACATTTTCACTCAAGGTCTGTACAATATATTTAATGTAAGGTAATGTACATGTACATGTACATGTATATATAAATTCAAATGTTCACCTGTGGGAAACAACATTCCATCACTTGTTTCAGGTTTTGTTAGCTTCTTCTTCTCTTTTGTGCAACGCATTAAATAATAACTAACACCTTCTATGTGTCTAGGCTCTACTATGACTGCAAAAATATCTCCTATACACCAAATTTACATGGAAAATTTGTAAAAACATTAGAAATATCTAGACTAAAGATCATTAAATTTAACTCATATAGATAAGTACTAAAATTTAAAAATAACTATGTAAATTTTAAATTTACATTAAATTTATATTAAAAGCACACGTGTACCTTTTCTAACCAATCCTGAAATATGGTCATAATCAATTGAAATCAAAGGAATGTCTTCAAATCTTGCATCCTCATCTTCGTCATGTGTTTGAAATGACTAGTGGTACCAAATTACATTCACTAACATATCCAAGTTGTTGGTTGTTGCATGCCTCAAAGTTTTCCAAAATGCACTCAGTGCATAAACAAGAGTAATCCCTCATGTATAATGTCCATCCAGGTCGATGATATGTACTCATGACACAATGCAAAGATCTTGTTTTTTCTACCCTCTTACATCCATGCATCGATCTTGTCTCCACACCTGGATACATAATAATAAACTTATGTGAACAAACATGTATATATATATTATTTAAAGTTTGAAATTTTCAAATGTAATTTATACATACCCAATATCTCCCAAAACACTCTATGTGGAATGTATCAGTTCATTCTTGAAGATATGCCAACCTCATTTAATGCAAAGTGTTTCTTACACCATTCAAAAACATCATGTGCATCATCGATATGATCTCCTGAATAACTCATTTGATGCTTTCTTAGAGCACATTTGGTGCAAGCTCCTATACCATCATGCTCACCCTTTCCATGCCCACTCTCAAAGAAACTCCAAACATGTGGTATTTTGTAATTTTTATGATATCTACATAGTGCATAAAATGATCGTGATGATTTGAATTGTGTCACACATCCATCTAACCATACAAAATGTTTTTTCCATTTTTACACCCATGCTTGTCAAGTTCCCAAAAAAAAATTGTAAAGCAATGTTGTACAAAATGTGTGTCATGCTCTTTATCATCACTAATATAAAAGTGGCATTCCTTCTTAATACTCATTCAACATATGTACTCTCAACACCATCCAAATGCAATTGTGCATGTCGGTAACACACATGCACCATAATAGTGATCTGCTTTGAAAAGTAATATTCTGGTTGAATCTCTTTTTGATGTACAAAAGAGTAATTTTTTGCAAAGTCAACTACTAATTTAATTGGTCCAAGTGGGAAAGTATCTCTTAATGTTTGAAACTGTTGTGCTTGCCACTTAGCAAAAAAGGTATGTTGTTTGTACAGTTGTACCAATTTTTGAAAATCTTCCATAAATTTTCCAATAGGTATCTCCCCTTCTACATAGTTTAACCTTGTGGATTCTTTCCCAAAATTTGTTTGAAACTTTACGTACTTGTAATTCTTACTATCTTTGTTAGGTCAATATCTTCATTTCTCAAAGGAAATTTAGCCAAATTCCCACATGTTTCACAAAGTCCTTTTATGCAATATATTTGACTAATTGTATTATCACATAAGATGGACTCTATAAACAAACTTACCCATTTAGGAGGTGCATTTTGAAAACCATCACTTTTTTCTCTCATCTTTTGAAACACTTGATAGTAGAGATCAAATTCAATATGATAATGACAAGTTTCAAAAACCTTGTTTATCTTCACATAATATGGCTTTAACCTTTCAAACATTATTTTCCCAATCTTTATATGAGGATTCTTATTACAAAAGTTCACATACATCTCATGTTGTGTTATGTCTAGCCAATGTTTTGTATGATGTTCATAATTATTGTGCCCAATCCTATGTCTAATAACTTCTCTACCATTTGATATGGATGGGTATGATCATTCCAAAAATTTGAGATCAAGTTCCTAAAAACATCTTCAATCCTGTTAGAATGGAGAGTTCTACACATAATTGCCCAATTTCCTTTTGAACTATCATCCAAAACCTTTCTCCTTTTCACATATTTTGTTAGTTTCTTTCTACTAAAACCAATTTCAGTCGAAAGCAAAGAGAATTTTCTTTTTCTTGATATATTTTTATTTAAAATAGATGTCAACATCACTCTTCTTGAAATGGCTTATCCACTTATCGAGATCCTTTCCCAATGGAGTCTAAACCTTTTTAAACATTTTTAAAAATATCTATTTTCTAGAATGTGTTTCCTCTTATTCAATGTCGAATCTACACCCAACAATTGTAATCGCTCTTTCAACTCATTACAAAGTAGTAAAAGTGATAATAGTTGGGTTTTTTCAAGTGTTTCAAGATGATTGAAATGAGCATTGGTTATTTCCTTTACAAATTGATTCGTTGACCTCCTACTAGTATTTTTAGGTTGTTTGGCATAGCATTTCAATTTCTCCATATTCATTTCAAGTAAATGATCTAAATTTCTATAATAAATTTGTCACTTCACCTCTTTATCTAGATTTATATGCTCATCCATGCCAATAGAAGGAAGTGATCTTGGCCCCTCTCGAGCATGCATTGTTTGAACTTGGGCCTCCTCCCTATCTTCAACTAAGTTTTATTTGACCTCATTTGATCCAATATCTAAATTTGGCTCGACTCCTGCTTGAGAACTTTTTGCTTGTTGACCTCGTTCTACACACAAAATACTTTTAAGTCAAGAGAGAGAGAGAGAGAGAGAACTTTAAAAAGACTTAACTCAAGAGAGAGATATAGGAGCTATCTTAGAGAGAAAGAGAGAGAGAGAGAAATAAATATCTTTAAAAATACAAAGTTGAAAGAGAGAGAAAGAGCTTTAAAAAGACTTAATTCAAGAGAGAGAGAGGAGCTTAGAGAGAAATAAGGATATATCTAGAGAGAGAAAGATAGAACTTTAAAAAGACTTAATTTACACATGTTTGAAACTAGTACATGTAAGTATGAAACTTATGATTAAATATTATACAAGTACATAATAAAGACTTAATGTGCAAACCTATGAAGGACCCCAATTTACACATTCAATTGAAACAAATATAAATTAAAGTTGTTTGAAATTTTGATTTCCAAAAAATTCACGTAGTAAATTTAATTTAATATATGGTCAAGAACATGTTCAACTAGTAGTCTAGATATTAGTAACAAGATATAACTTTCTTGGTGGACTTAATGTGAAAACTTAGTAGTCTCAATAGAGGACCTATCTAGAGAAGGATTTGGCTTGGATGAATGGAAATATGACCAAGGGGAATGATGGATTAGGATAAGACAAGGATTATGATGGGGAAAAGTCAAAGTTTTTTTGCATGGTCCTAAGATAATTTACTCCAAATGGTGATAGGATTAGGACTATGATAGATAGCTCCACCCTAGGATAAATCCACATCGTTAATAGGAAAATGGTTTATGTAAACCTCTAGGATAGGGAAATTTAATTTGAAACAATAATAGACAAAATAAAACTCATGATAAAAAAAGATAAACCCCTTGATGATGTGTATTTAATAAATTTTATGAAATAGGAAATAAAAAAAGATGATAAAAATAATAATCACAAAAATAAAAGGAGGAAAGACACTAAATAGTAAGATTTTATGTTTATTCAAGATGAAAAATCATCCATAGTGTTATAATAATCTATTTTATTTATGGGAGATTCATTGGATGAATTCATGCACTAAATTAAGTCAAGAGAGAGAGAGAGAAAGAGCTTTAAAAAGACTTAAGTTGAAAGAGAGAGAGAGAGCTTTAAAAGACTTAATTTACACATGTTTGAAACTAGCACATGTAAGTATGAAACTTATGATTAAATATTATGAAACTAAGGGGATGCACCTTTGGACCTAGGAAAAAGGATGCTAACCAATCTATAGTAGAACAAGATAACAAAATAGAATTTCAAGACCTTAGAAGATGAATGTTGAAAGGATGACTGATTTTGACAAGGGTGAGTCTAAACTAAGATGTAAGTTTGAGACCTAATGATGATTGATGATTGATTGATAGAAAGGTAAGGTCAATAACAATATAGAAGTGTAACCATTGATTGATTAGAGATATGGAAGGCCACCTAATCTAAAATCTAAAGGGTTCCTAAAGCTAAGAATGATCTAAAACCAACTATGTAATGCAAGGTAGGCAATGCATTCTAGCTAAGAAAACCTAGATGAATGTGATGAAATGGACTGGTTAAACTAAGAAAGTTTGTAATCAGAATGTAAGGTAACTATCAAAATGTGATAAGGACTAAGATTGGACAAATATTTTTCTAAAATTTTATGATCCAGCAGTTGTGGCTCACTGTCTCATAGATGCGATGCAGATTTCACAGTTGTAGTTTACTATTTAACAGTTGTGGTTCATTGTCTGAAAATTGTGATTCACAATTTGTTTACCTAAAATCTAATGTTTTTGAATGGTTTTCATTTTGGGAAATTTTTGAAGTGTGATTGAAAAAACATAAAACACTCTGAAAACATATTTTTGGTTGTTGACTTGTCAAGTCCCTATGCAAATATGTGTATGTTCGAGGGTTATTCACCCCAATTTCCACTGGTATAGCACAATCAAAAATACATCAAGAACTTATTATCCCTAAGGTCAATGTCCAATGGTAGCACTTTCAAGCCCACAACTTGGAATCTCCTTCGACGCAAGTGTAGGGACACCTTTAGGGGGTGTATTCACTCTTGTCTTTATGAGAGAGGAAAACTAGGGGCCTCCACGACTAAAAGGATGGCCCAATCACCCTCTCCTCAGAAAGCTACAAGTAAACAAGTAGCTTATACTAAGTCAAGGATTTCTATCTCATCTCAAGGGAGTCGTATGGTGAGTAACTTTGGGGTGTGATGCACACTGTTGCATTGAAAGTGACACCAAATAATCTCAATCAAAAGGGTGGCTACTTAGAAGGTGTCTAGTCATAACTCAGGGGACTGACACCTTGCGAGCATCCAGCAAACCACTTAAAGCTCTAACCAACCCTACTAGGGTACATTAGTATACCACATGTAAACATGAGTACTTCCCCTTTTAGTTTGGCACTGTATAGCAAAGGTTAATGCTAGTTAGGACTTGACTTTTGTCTTATCCCTTTTATATAGTGGCCCAAGGGAAAAACTGCTTTGGGTCACCAATGAGTTCTCCATTAGGATGTGTCTCAATTGGTAGGACCTTCTACAAAAGAAAAAGATAAGATGGAGTGATTTCTCTTACACCCAAGATCCACAAAAGTGGCGACGGGAGATGATACTCTCACTACATCTTATTGGGTTCTACAACACAAAATTTGTGCAAGTGCACCGAACACAAAAGACAATGATTAATTTTAATCCCAAATCAAAATTTCCCTAATTAACATGAAAGACAAAAAAAAATGCAAGTAGTTGTTCGTTTTAAACCCAAAATGAAATTTGAAAGTTGTGGTTCTTTTTTTAATCCAAAATAAAATTTGAAGATGTAAGTTGTTGTTTGTTTTAACCCGAAGTGAAATGTGAAGATGCAATTTGTTCTTTTTAACCCAAAATAATGTGAAGATGCAAGTTGTTCTTTTTAACCCAAGATATTGGTAACAAGATATTACTTTCTTGGTGGACTTAATGTGCAAACTTAGTAGTCTCAATAGAGGACCTATCTAGAGAAGGATTTGGCTTGGATGAATAGAAAGATGTCCAAGGGGAATGATGAATTAGGATAAGACAAGGATTATGATGGGGAAATTTTAAAAAAAATTGCAAGGTCCAAAGATAATTTACTCTAAATGATGATAGGATTAGGACTATGATAGATAGCTTCGCCCCTAGGGAAAATCCACATTGTTAATAGGAAAATGGTTTATGTAAACCTAGGATAGGGAAATAATTTGAAACTATGATCAAGAGTTGTTAGCCTACCTAAATGACACAAAACATAATACAAAAGACAAGAAACAACACTTAACACCTCAAGATAGGGCTACGTTAACTCAAACAAAACAAAAGATGAAAAATAAGAGATTTTACCTTGCAAGAGTTGATCTTTGGTTGGCCCTTGGATTGTTGATTTTGTGTGATCCTTGATGGAAAAATGTGATGCAAATGGATTCAAAATGAAGAGGATTTGATGTAGATTCAAATGATGAATGTGGGTAGTTGAGTAGATGAATGCAATGGATGCAATGAGAGCTTGAAAAATGCAATAATGATGGATATGAGAGCTTGATAGTAGAAGTTGAAGGCTTGAAAGTGTTGAATGAAAATGCATAATACATAATGAGAGAATGAAAGAGAAATCCTCTATATTTAGGGGAGAATTCTCTAGAGAATTCAATGGTTGAGATCTTGCCAACAAGGGCAAGATGAAGGGTTGCACTGTGAGTTGAAGACTTACAAGCCCTCACATCTTTTCATGTGGAAGGTGAAGTGTCAAGAGGACACATGAGGTGGAAAAGGACATATGATGTGCAGGTACTTGCAAATACCTTGGGATGTGACTGATGTGACCTCTCAATGATCCACATGGGGAAGAGGAAATATTTGGAGGAATAAAAGTGAATTTTAAATTCACATGGTTAGGGATATCTTAAGGATAAGACAAGGTTCCCAAAAAGGAAGCTGAGAAGTACCTTGGATAAGACAAGGTGCTTATAATAGAAGGTTCCTAACCCATGTCACTAATGTGACCTTTCAATGATCACATGGGGAAGAGGAGAACTTTGGAGGACTAAAAGTGAATTTTAAATTCACATGGGGAAGACAAAAAGGAATTAAAAATTCCTTGGGGGATGAGAGAGTTGACCAAAATGTTGTTTGGACTAACTGATCAATGATTAGAAGACAATTAGTGGCTAATGAAGATTAGAAGCCAACTTACAAAATTTGAAGGATGTGACACATCCTAATCAAGGATTAGACATGTGCACATCCCTAATGATGGGATTAGAGGGTGAATTAGGATTAAGAAAAAGTGATGGAGGATGTGACATGTGAGGAATTAAATAAATGTATTATTTATTTAATTCTTTGAGGAAAAAGGGGGATAAAGGGTAAGGTATTTAATTATTAACCAAATACCTTAGGGGTTTAGAAGAATTTAAGGATATTAAGCAATATTACTTAATTAATGCAAATAAGGGGATATTTAGACGAAAAGGGAAAAATTTAGACAAATGTAAGTGTCCAAATTTAGGTGTCTACAGAAACAATAATAGAAAAAATAAAAACCATGATAAAAAAATATAAACCCCTTGATGATGTGTGTTTAATAAATTTGATGAAATAGGAAATATAAAAAAGATGATAAAAATAATATATCCACTAGAATATCATGGAAATAAAAGGAGGAAAGACACTAAATAGTAAGATTTGATGTTTATTCAAGATGAAAACTCATTCATATTGCTATAATAATCTATTTTATTTATGGGATATTCAGTGGATGATTTCATGCACTTTTATCTTCAATCACTTCGTAAAAATCCATATATAGAATAACTTGTAAATTAGAAAAGCTTTACAATATAGATATTTTAAAGGGAATTGCACTTGAGTCAATAAATCCCCTTGTGGATAATTACAATATAAAGATTCACATTGTTTTAATAGGAAAATGGTTTATGTAAACCTAGGATAGGGAAATGATTTGAAACAATTTAATAGACAAAATAAAAACCATGATCAAAAAAGATAAACCCATAAAGATATAATAATTAGTATTATTCCAAGTTATCTAACATAGTTTTCATAATTGGAAATAGATTTATAAGGAAAACATTGAGGTGTTAATAAAGGTCCTAGACACACACAAGAGAGAGAGAGAGAGAAGACATTAGAGAGAAGGATATAGAGAGAGGAAGGTAGATCTAGAGAAAGATAGAGAGAGAGGGGGGAGAGAGAGAGAGAGAGAGAGAGAAGCCCTTTAAATTTAGACATGATTAAATATATTTTGAAACAACTATATTTAAATTACAAGTTTAAATGATGTGGAAACAAATATATACTTAAACAAAATGTTCAAAATTAGAAATAACATCCTACTACATGCTAAAAACTTATATTAAATAGGAAATAAAATATTTTTGGAATAATATTAAAAATAGGAAAGAAAATATGCATACCTTGTTTCTTTCTATGATAATTTACCAAATTTTGTAAGCAACTATGTTGTTCTCTTTCTTCTGAAAATTTTTGTTGAGTCTTATTTTGTCTTTTTGATGCTTTTCCCATTTTCTTCTTCAAGTAAAATATGACTTGACAAATCCTCTACCAAAATTTTTCTTCTCCAAAATCTACCTTGATTGATAAAATGCAAAGTTTTCTTCTCCAAAATCTACCTTGATTGATAAAAATGTGAATTAATCTTGCAATGTTGATATGAAAAAATGAAAAAACAAGTTTGTATTTATATGTGCATATGAAATTAAAAATAAAAAAATAAAAATAAATTGGTCGGCCAAGGGTTTGCACAAAGGTCGGTCGTTAAAAAAAAATTTAATTATTCACCTTCACTCGAACCCTCTTTAGCACATTTTTAATATTATTTTAGGGGGGTTCGAGTGAACCCCCCTTTTCTCGAAGGGGTCTAGGGGAGTTCGCTCGAAGGGGGGTTCACTAGAACCCCCCCTATTTTTCCCTTCTCCCCCCTATGTGAAATTTTCTACAAAATTTTGGCTTTTGAAGCTCAGGTTGAAGATGAAAATGGAATCAACTTCACAAACCCAACTAGAGGATTATATTCCTCAAAATGAGCTATCCATCAAGTATAATTTTAATATATTTTGGTTTTATTATGTATATTTTTAGTTTAATTAAGCATAGGTTTTTCACTGAAAATCAAGCTCTTTGTTCTGCACATGTGGAAAAATAGTAGATTATAAAAAAAAATTAAAAAATATGTATGTGTTTGGTATTGATGTCCTTAATCCAACAAAAAAAATGAAATTTTTTGATACATACAAAAAAATTTATGTTGTATACGGTCCCCCTATATCTAAATTGTAATTGGTTTGACTTCAAAACTTAATTAAGAAAAAAATATTCAACAAAACACTATGAAACCAATTGAACATGTTAGATATCATACTCACAAATCTAAATTTTAAAAAAAGAAAGAATTTATCCTTCATAGAAAAAAAGTTATGTTGTGTACGATGAACATCACTCTTTAAAAATGGTGTTAACTATTAAAAACTAGTTTTTGAAGGAGATGGAAAAAGAAATGCAATCTGATTACAAAAAAATTAAAAATATATATTTAGAATCTATAGACAAAATGTCACAAATCACTAGTTTTCATCATATTCAAATTCCTCATGGTTTAGCAGCTATAGGTGCCTAAAAGTGAAGATTTAGTTAAAAAAATCAGTTCAATGTCAAGTTTGGCCAAAAAATATAACCCACTATTGTGGGATCATGGGTTACTAGAATAAATCCAACTAGAGCATATGTTTGACCAAAATTAACTTTAATTATAAATACTTAAAATTCATTTATGTTGATAAATTAACTTGAAACGAGACATAATTTTGATCTTTCATCTTTCATTTAGAGGCACTTAGAATTTTATTTGATTCAAAGACAAATCTATGTTAATAGGGGAATAATTATGAAAAATATTATATTTAGGCACCATAACAAAATGTATGTCAAGGATGAGTTACATGGCTTGACCACTATCCTAATTTCCTTAAAGTTATTTACATAACCATTGTCCTTTGCAGTGTATTTCCCTTGTTGAAGTGATTTATTTACTTTTCCTACTCTAGGGCCTACTTCATCTATCATATAGGTTCAATGTCTCCTATAGTCATTCCAACCTGCTTAGCTTTGGGAACAAGTTTTTTTTCTACTACTATATTTTTGGTGGGAGACCTTCTATTTTTAACCATTCTTATTACTACATCCTTGCCTTCAATCTCAAAAACTTCCCTTTTCATACCCTTATTTTTGGAACACCCGCACTTGGTTTAAATATAATATCATAATCATTCTTAGAACCAAATTGTCTATTTTTCAATTGATAATCACTTCATACTTACAAAACTACAACCTTAGAGGTTTGATATCATCATGGGAAGGCTAATAATTTTTTGTTTTTGTTGTGTGAGTTATGAAAGATATTCTTAATTATTTTTTGGAAGCTAATGTTGATTTTAGGCATTATTGTAAACTTATTAGTGAGGCCTGTAATAAAAATGATCTTCATATTCATCTTGATTAAATATTTTCACATATTCAAATGTGTAATAGTAGTAATTTTTTAGCTCAAGTTCATGCTAATTTCTTCATGGCCTTCATCTTCTTGATAGTCTTCTTCATCCATTAGTGTTTCCAAAACTTCACACTTGATAGGTTCAAGTGGCATATAACATGTCTCACACTAGGAAATACCATCTTGCATGCTCATCTCTTCGTAGATCAAGAATCTCTTTATCCTAATATCTTTGATTTTCTTATCTAGGATTTACATGTCTTATCATTTTGAGTCAGTTTCTTGGACCAATATTAGATTATATGGATTTTCATTTATGCATGATATCTCATTATGTTGTGGCCTAGAATCATGTGGTGGGAAACTTTTCTCATTTCTTGCAATCTTGTACAATAGGTGCTTAAGGGCATCCATAAGCTCATCTAGTTTATCATCCATTGTGAGAGTCTTTCTTGAGTTATTTATATTATGCTAAGATAGCTTGATATTAGCCCTATTTGTTATTTTTACTAAATCTCACATATATTGTTTTCAAATTTTTTTCCCATGTGATATGCCTCCTTTAGGGTATCTACAAGATAATATCCTATTTTCACATCAAATATGCCATAATTGAATACTAAGCATATGGAATCATTAATTTTGAGTTGAGAAGGAAATTTTCTCATTTTCATGATGAATAAGTTATCAAATTCTACCATTGACTCATTAATTCTCTTCTATATAGTTGTGAGTTTGTGAATTATAAACTTTACATCAACTCTATCTCTATATTTTACTACAAAAACTATCATGAATTATTATAATGAATCATACTATCATTAGGTAATATTTTATACCATTCCCTTACACTTTATTATAATTATTGAACAAACAAATTTATAATAAAATCCTCGTCATCAATTTTATTGTCATATGTAACATTAGTGAAATTCCTAAGATTTTTATCACCTAATATTATATTATTTCCTTGGAATTTTTGAATTTTTTTATCAAATCCATTAGACACTATGTAGATAGAATGTAATATTTGAAGAATCGCATGAATATGAGCTATTACCACATTAACATCCATTGGCCTAGTGGAAGAAGGAAAGAGGGTATTTTGCAAGGCTTCTTGAAGTATACCTTGATAAATTGGAGCAATCTAAAGTAAATCCCAAAGTGAGATCTTGGCAGGAGTAACGTGAATTTTCTCAACAAGATCATACTCACTAGGTGCCTTAGATGCAGGTTTAGGTGCTTGAGGAAGTCTTGGTTGAGAAGGTGGTAAAGAAGTAGGTTGATTAAGATTTTTTTCATTCCTTCTATTATTATGGTCTACCGCTCTATAAGAGGGAGCCTTAGATTGCATGACTCTTGTGTAAAGGTCCAACATGTCATTTGTGACAAGAAGACCATAAATAGAATAAATTATTTTAGGAGATGGGCTATTTAAAGTCACATAAATGATTGGTCTCTTAGGCCTTTGAGGGGAAATAGAGACTACAACTACATTCACAGACTCATCGACTTGTGAAGAAGAAGGTTGTGACAAATAAGTTTGTTTATCATATTTACAAATAAAAGGAGATGCCTCTAAGAAATAAACTAGTTCCTCATCCAACATATTGAAATCTTTCTTAGAGAATTCATTATAAAAAGCATTGAAAATTTGAATAAAATGATCCAACATGATTTTGATTCACATCAGGTTCACCAAAATGTAAAGGAGGGGATTCACTACTCTCGAGACTCAAGACAAATAGATTCTACAAGGAGAAAATAGCCCTTGGTTACCTCAAAGTATAAAACTCAGGTGACAAGGAAGAAAATAAAGGATATTTGAACAACTAGATCGAATGAAATGCTAAGCTATTGAGAACAAGAATGATAAACTACTAAGCAATAGAAGTTGATGATAAAGTTACAAGCTATAGGTTACAGAATTAGAAACTATAGAACTCATATGTAACACCCCTCCATTTTGGATCTTTGGATCGGCAGTGTTCTTCTTTGTCATGTTGTTTCTGTTTTTCCTGTGACTTTGGAACTCGGATACTATTTGATCATGAACTGTTAAGCGATGTGTATGTAATATTTTAATGTGATGGTATTTTACTCTGATGTTATCTTTATGGCATGTTTTGGATTAATTTAGCAGATATTTGATTTAATGATGTTATATGCTTGTAATCATATTATTGATGTTAGATGCGTCAGTTAGTGATATTGTATTGGTGAAGGGGACGGGATTGTACCACTCACTTGCGAGCACCCTGCGATTCCGAGATTTCCTCTTCACAGTGTGTTTGATCATATTATATATATATATGCATGTTCGATGTACTCTTTGTTCGTAGGTTGACAGGTACATGACATCAACTCCACCTAGTTCACAGGTTTGAGCGTGTCCATTGACCAACGGCAATCGATTGGGAGATAGTAGCTAGGTTTTTTGTGCCAAGTCGTCACCCTAGTCATAGTGTGTCGTCGGGTTGTTGTCGGGTTAGTTGTTTTAATTTGGTCCATTTCACCTTGAGTATTTATTTAATTTCAAATTATAAAGGTTATTAAGTGACGGGTGTAGTTAAAATGATGTTTAAATGTATCTAGTTGCAATGTTGAATTGTTATTTATTTTATTGATTAATTTGATTTAATTAATAAAACTAGATTTAGTTTATTGACTAAGTAGATTAATGGGGATAAAATGATTTAAGTTGTTTTGAAATTATTGGATATTTAGATTTAAATTAAGATAAAAATGAAAATGTGTTTTAAATTTCTTTTTTTTTGAAAATTATAGATAAAATTAATTCTTTGCAAACTTGGAATTCTTTTGTTTAAAAGAAATTTTGAAAATGCATGAGATTTCATATAGAAAGCAAAATTGTTTTAAATTTAAAAAAAAAGGGAAATATCTCCAATTTTGCAATGAATTTAGTGGGTGGGGATATTTTAGGGGTTTGACCAAAATTGGGGAAACTCTATTTGAGCAATTGCTATTTCATATAATTTTTCAATTTTGGAATTGGGTGGAGAAAAAGATTGATTGTGGCTCTGTTCTTGGATTTTGAAGAAGTCTTTGGATTTGGAAGAAGCAAAGTGAATTCCTTGGTTGAGCTAGAATCAAAAAAATAGGATTTGAAAGCACCATTTTTGGAGTTCTTCAAGCTTTGGAGGAAAAATCAGGTTCTTCTTTGTTTTTGTTTTTGTTTTTGTTTCATTTTGAAAAGAGTTTAGATCTGGTTATAGTGTTGAAAAATTTATAAATGTTGTTTGAGTTTCAATGGGAAACCCATGTCAAAATCTTGTTTTAAATTTGAAAAGAAAGAAAAACCACTGTTAAAATCTTGAGAAAGATTTGGAATTTTTGTAGTAAACTCAATCTCTTCAAACAGAAATTTTGGCAAAATATTTGATCTTAAGAATTTATATTTGCTGGGTATGTTGTTTATGTGAGGAAAATTTGTTCAATTTAGTTAAAATCTGAGAAATATATATATATATATATATATATATATATATATATATATATATATATATATATATATATATATATATATATATATATATATTCGAATTTAAATGTCTAGTAAAAATAAAAGAATATGTGTCTTTCTTTCTGGGAAATCCGCCCAGAACAGGGCACTGCATTTTTTTATTGAATACTATTTAAAATTTTAAAAAATGATATTTTTGTATGTAGTGTAGGGTGGGGAAGTAGCCCCACACATGCATACATGGGGGAGGCGGACTTTGTGCTTAGCACACAAGCCGCCGCCCATGGGGGAGGCGGACTGTGTGCTTAGAACACAAGCCGCCACCCATGGGGGAGGCGAACTGTGTGCATAGAACACAAGCCGCCACCCATGGGGGAGGTGGGCTGTGTGCATAGCACACAGACCACCGCCGGTGGGTGGGGCCTGCACGCCCTATTTAGGGCTTCTTTTTTTTTAAAGAAAATTTCTTTTTTTTTTTTAGTTTTTATTTAATTTTTATTTAATTTAAATTTTATATTATATGTTATATAATATATATGTATTATATATATATAATATTAATTTAAATATTTTTTTATGTTATTATTTAAATATGTTTCATATATATATATATATATATATTAAATAATGGAGATCTTTTTCTTAATTAGTTGAAATAAAAATGTTTTTTTTTAAAAGCTATTTATATATTTAAATAAAATGCAAATATTTAAATTTATGAGTTTTAAAATGATTATTTTTTTTCTGATAATTGATTGGAAAGGAATTGTATTTTTAATCAAATGATTTATTTAAGAAAAATTTAATTTTGATTATTATGGATAATCGTGGCAATGAAATTTATTTACTATTGAGTTTGTGCAAATAATGTTAATTATTTAATTGATTTCATGCACTATGTCATTGCTTGCCTTGGGTTTAGGAAACCCTAACATTAGTTTATTGACTTGCCTGAAATGCCTTTTTAAGTGATGTTTTCATTCATTCTCTATGTTGGGCAATTGAATCAATTGTTATGTAAGTCTTCCAGATGGGGTTTTTAATCTTTTGGGGTTGTCGTATTATGTAGTCAACCTCTGTTTTGTTTTGGGAAGCATGTATAGATGTATCATGTTGTTTCACCCGATTTTCTCGAACAGGGATGGTTTGTGCCTCCTTGGGATTAGGAGAGGGTATGTGGTTTATGCCTCCTTTGGAAGGAGTGGAGTATGTACTTTGTTTCCTCCAGTGTTTGGAGTGAGTTTCCTTTATTTGTTGCCTCCTTGGATTGGAGAGGTCGTCTTATCTAGGTTACCCATTAGATTGTGGTTTGGTACTGTGTGTGTTGTCGATAGGAGAGTGGCTCTTTGTGGGGGTCTGACACACAAAGGGGCGCCACGGTAACTCACTTAGGGTTTTAAGTAAGTGATAACATAAAAAGAATTAATGAAAAAATCTTAGACTAATTAAGATAATTAATTCCTCTCTCATAACTCATTCGCTTTTAAGGTTTGAGATGAGACAAGAAGCTCAGTTTGTATGAGGGTCCGGCGGCTGGTAGAGTTGAGCCAGGATAACCCAAGGTGGGGATTCGGTTGCCTAAGACAGTTGAGCCAGGGTAACTCATAGCAAATGTCGTGTGACACTCTCTCTATGTCAACCAGAAGTCAGTTGTTGTACTACGTAAATGATCCTTGTTCTCTGGAAGCATTGTAACCATTGTGTTAAGTGATAATGTGTTTGTATTCAATTTAGTTTAGTTATGTTTTAGCTTGTCTCTAGTGGTAGATGGTCTTGTGTAGGAATTCCTTGTTACTATCTCCTAGCACGGGGGGTGAGCCTTCGGGTATCACATGGTTGGGTGAAACATGCACCTTAATCCGTTGGGTTTTCTTCTTGTTCGTGTGGATGAGATTTCCAGTTGGAGAGCTCGTGGGATCTAGTTTCATTTCATGTGTTATTATTTTCAGTTGTATATTGTATTTCATTACCCCTCATTTGTTATCGAGGTGGATGTTGTAATTTGTAATTATACTTATTGGATTTATCTCATTCGGGGAATGAGTGTTGTAATCTTATTGTTATGTGATCGTTATTGAAATCATGTGGTACTTCTTATTCTTGATGTAATTAATCTTATTTGGAATGTATGCGTTCTTAATGCCTTAAGTAATTAAATGTTATGGTTTCAATTCATGTTTCTTGTTTGGGTTTAAGTAACTCAATCTCGTAACCTTAGCGGATTGGTTGGCAATGGTTAGTTAACTTGCATGTTATTTTGTACTTAATCAAAAAAAAATTAGTTCATTTGTGTAGTAAATTGCAACTTCCCCTAGGGTTATGCATGGGTGTTACATTCCCACCTCCATGGATAGCCATATAGATAAAGATAAAATAAAATAGACAAGATAAAGAGAATAAACGTGTTAGAATAACAATGACAAGTAAAAACGATAATGCAATGAGGAGATTATGATTACCCTCTTTTAGCAAGTAAGAATGTTGAAAGGAAGAGCATGCAACCTCCAAGACATGCCAAGAGTGTCAAAGTGTTGATGTAGAGAGCCAAGGAGTAAGAGAGCTTGAAGGAATAGAAAGAATGAGAGTGGAAGATTGCTTGAGAATGGAGAAGAATGAGAGCTAGATTGGATGAGAATGAATCATGTGAATAGAATTAAAAAATGGGATGTTTGAAAGAGGTATAAGCATGCAAAGGGATGTTTTCAGTGCATCTGCAAGTTGTAGAGGCATTACACTTCGTGGGTAGGCAGGAAGTGTAACGTCCAAACAACTATGCAGTCTTGAATCTTTTCGGGATGTTTGCACAACACGCAAATGTTTGTGTGACATGTGGTCATCTATGGAAAAAGTTTACTTTAACGATCGAGAATGAAAGGGGTAAGGACAAAACTAAGGTTGGACAAAAGGGGTATTGCATTATCAAATTTAATTAATCTAAAGGGGAGGTTTATGGAATGTGAAATTGCATATGATGCAATTTTCAACATTATAGTTGTGTGACATGAAGAGCACTACATTGTCTCAAAACATCTTTCACCATTCAAATGCTTCACCTCAAATCATTTCTCTCATAGTTGATTGGACATCTAACATGATATTTCACTTGATTAAAATACCTCGTAGTAATAAACTGCTTGAATCCTATTTATATTAATTTTTCTATTACAAAATAAATTTATTATTATAATATTTCAAATCAAAATACTAATTAGTACATAACACTTGCTTGAAATTTGAAAATTAATTTATGAGTCTAACAAATAGATATAATAAATGAAGTGAGAGGAATTAGGGCTAACCCAGAAATTGGAGCGATTGGCTTTCATTACTTTGGTGTTACAATACAAGTCTATAAACTACAAACTAGTACTAGATCTAGGATAAGAGTCTTGAGATTATTGATATTTGAGAATCCTTGGACCTAGGACTATATCATGCCTACATGATAATACAAGTCTAATAATTCTCCTTCCATGAATTTTTTAATCAAATAAGTTAAGAAGTGATAAATGTTGATTGCCAAATTGCTAAATGTTTAGTGTAATAAACAATAATTAAAGTGGCCTGGGATGATTTCCTTAGGTGCAAGACACAAAGTTTAAACTTTTGACCCCCATGCCAATAAGGAACAATCATATCCCAAGATTGTCAACTCACAAATCAAGAAATCTAATTTTTGAAACTAGGGAATATATCATGCCTACTATATAGTCTAGAGGATGAGATTGTAGGTCCAATATAGTTTTGTGTAGAAAATTTTTAGGAAATGGATTTGTGCTAGTCAAAGAAGATGATTTGGTATGACAAAGTGATCTGATTACAAGGGTCCCTTAAGCACTTCCACCTAATTGCAAAACTTCCTTTGATTCCTGGCCAAAGTTAGATTGTTCTTCATCGCACTTATACAATCTAATAGGCATTCCTTAGATCGATAGATAAGTTGAACACAACATTAATGTTAGTTGTGTGACATGAAGATGTCTCAAAATATCTTGCATAATTGATTGGACCTCTAATATCTCCTAATAATAAACTACTCCAATCCTATTTACATTAATTTTTTCTATTACAAAAATTATTCTATTATAACAATATTTCAAATTGAAATACTAATAATTTATACAATCGTGACATTACTTAAGATCACGTTTCTTTGAAGCATTCGATTAAATGGTTTTTTTTTTTAAATCGCATTCCATGAAACCAAATTTCTCTGAGCCATTTTGTCAAACAGTTGTTGTGCCCTGCCTGTGCATATGCTTCCACATTTTTCGAAAAAGGGCATGCTATTAAAAAATTCACTTGCTCTACATTTCCTCAAGGCATTTTATCAAACATTCTAACTGCCTTTTCTGTGAATACCAAGTTTCGTTGCGGCATTTTGTCAAACAGTTGATGTGCCCTGTGGTTAATGCCAAATAAATGTCTTTGTGGTTTTTTGTCAAATGGTTCACATAGACAAATTTCCCTTGTGGCATTTTGTCAAACAACTCACGCGTACAAAATCCTCCGATGAACGTCCTACCCTGTTCCAAAACTCCCTTTTAAACGCTTGTCTGAGGAATGCTGGAAGGGGTGTGGAATTATTACAACGCCCTGTTCTTTATAATAAAATTTTAAACAAAAAGAAAAATGTGGAGCTGCTGGCAGAGGCTATGGTGTTTGGTTTTACACCTGCCAAGCATTAAGAATTGCAACGCCATTTTGGTGGAGAATAAATTTTAAAAACAAAAAGAAAAACCCCCAAGTGTAGAGGAGCTTGGAGTTTGGTACCATGCCTGACAATGCATTTGCTGAGGTTTCAAAAGCCTTCCCTCAAGTTTCAAATGCCTGCCTTAAAGAAAGCGAATTTTAGCATTAGATGGTGTAGGATGCATGCTAGCATTAGGTTATAGCAAATGGTTATTTAAATATTATTTGACTAATTTAGTTGATAGGTTATATGTAGTAGGAGCTTTCATTTCAAAAGTTGTTTCATGCAGTAAATTATGTCGATTTTTTTTCGGTTATTTATTTTTCAATTATTCGGAATAGTGTATATGCATTGAATGTGGAATGAAATTGAATTGGTAAAGATCAAATTATATTGTATTGTTATCATATTAGATTGTCCAAACAAGAGTGGGCATAAGGCCAAATGCACAGTTTGAGCAGGGGAAGTTACAGGGAGGGTGTGAGGAGTGCTTCACTTCATGATCACAAATGCACAGTTTGAGCAAGGGAAGTTACATGGAGGGTGTGAGGAGTGCTTCACTTCATGATCACAAATGCACAGTTTGAGTAGGGGAAGTTACATGAAGGGTGTGAGGAGTGCTTCACTTCATGACCACTAGGAACAAGAACAAGAAGACCAACAACAAGCACCTCATGAGCTCACCATTGGTATGGATGTCCAGATGCTCTTCGACTTCAACCCACAAGTTTGGCCAAGCTTGACAACACTATAACATTTGTTCAACTTTTGAATTTTTATTCATGCTACTCTTGTTCACTAAGCAATTCTAATGTGGATGAATGTCACCTCCCTTGCCCAATTCTTTGTTCCATACCTTGACAAATAGTAAATACATCCATTGTATTAGTTCTAGATTTATTTATTTTTTGTATTTAATAAAGCATAAGGAATTACAATGAATAATAAATGTAGTCCCAAAAGATGACTGCTAAGAGAGAAAACATCAACACTAAAACTTTTTACAATGTCTCAACAGAACAACCGGTAAGCATCAAGCGTATGACACCATTGGAAAACAACACTAAAGATTTACACAAATACAACCAGGATGTAGTAATCTTATGCCACCATTACACTCTAAATCTGAACATGACTTGCAATTGACCAGCACAACAAAGCTCCCCTTCATGGAGCTGCAAAAATTGGTGTCTGATCTCTTCCAAATGCTTGCTAAAATTTGAATCTTCTGTGAGCCCCCTCTTCAACTGAGAACAAAGAAAAGTGAATTGAAACATGATGTCACAGTAAAACTTTAGAATATCTGTTTCACGATGCAAAATGTGTTTAGAAAATAGTGTTGAACATCTATTTTTCCATAAATGCAATAAAATACACTGCCTTATAGAATCAACAATTATGTTTTTATGTAGTCCAATACCAAAAATAACTTCTTTCCAACGTAAAACATGACCAAAAATAGCAGGGAAATGATAAAAAATGCTATTCCATTTTCTTTTTGTATGAGGGTAGTCCCAAAAGATATGTTTTAAGTTTTCATCATGCCGACAGAAAGGACATTTGGCTGCTTGTAATCTTAAATATTTTATCCTATCCCCAACAGGCAGTTTATGGTGCAAAATTTTCCAAGCCATCATTTGAGCATTAGCCTCCGTCTTGGACTTCCAAATCTGCGCACTTAACATTCTCCAGTTTCTTTCATTAAACTTACAATTCCATTGCCTGTTAAGTCTTGGATTCAATTTCAGGCCTGGAAGAAGCTTTAAATATAACTTCTTCAAAGGAAACCATAAGAAAGGGTATTTATTGATCTAATGTTAGGATCTAGGACTGTTGCATGTGAATAATAACTTTTACAACGATTATAGTGAAGGTCTTTAAAACATAATTTACGTAATTGAAATGCTTAAATAAACATTGCAATGATTAAACAATCAATTAGAATCAAAGAAAGAAGAGAAGATAAGAAACAACAAGTTGATAACAGAGTTCACCAAATGGCTACGTCTTCGAGTCCCGCTCCAAAGAGTGACCAATCCTTGATTATGCTCCAGAAAATGATTTATAAGGCTTCAACTGTTACAGAGTCTCCTCACGTCTCCTTGGATGATAACAAA
>VDFB02350731.1:0-30241 GCA_007258455.2 Sequoia sempervirens
AGTCGAGTTAATTGTTGCTCTTGACTCTAACCTCGAAACTAACTGCATATTCTAACTGATTGATCACTGGCCAATATCTCGAGCAACTCAAACAATCTTGGAAATATCCACTGGCATTTCATTGACTAGTAACTCTGGCAGCTCTGTAACTGAAGTGATGACCACTGTTTCTTTTGCAGCTTGACGCTTCTTACGTTTTTCTCAATGGAGAAGTGTTGCATGACAAAACTACGGAGTTTGACCACGAACACTCTGGTTGCGAGAAATACACAAGAACGCGGAATTCCAACGGTGTCCAACCCGCGTCTACGCTTGTCAAATTGTCTAAATCAACCCCCGGATGCACTTGATTTTCATTGTCAGCTTCTCTGATGAAAACATAAATTAAGACCGATTTGGTCTTGAATTCAATCTAGTTGAACCGCCTTCTGAAAAACTTGCCCATTGACTGTGAACACGGCTATGTTTTGACAACTTTCTCCAGAAAGCAAAAATGGCACCTGGTGAGGCTAAAAATAGCTTGTCGGAGGATAATTTTCACCAAAAATTATGAGACATGGGTTTTGTTCGGAAAATGATTCTAAGACAACCCACAACGTCAGAATTGTGAAAACACATCATTTAGCTTGACATGCAAAGATTCTTCAGTCGAGAATTGCAAGGGTTTTTAGAGCTTTCTGGGGCAATTTTTCTTGAGAAAATCTAAAACATGGGTTTTGTGCACAACGAAATTCTGAACAAACCCAGATGATGCGATCTTCAAAAAGATGTGATTTTAACCCACATGCAAAGAAATCTTCGGAAAAAAGCATAGAGCTTCAGAATGAAGGCTGCGGGGCAATTTTCTCGAAAAAATCTAAGACATGGGTTTTGCTGCTGATGCTAAAATATGCGAACCCAAATGGTCAAATTCTGAATATTTTGCCGTTTTCTTTGACATGCGAAGAAAGTACCTAAGATGAGAAATAGAAGAAATAAGACAGAAGAAAGAAGGTTTTATTTGCTCAGCTTCTGTAGAATTCGCCTATCTTTGTTTTGGAATTCGATGAAACCTGCACGCAAACTGAAAAACAAAGTCTGGAATATTCTTCCTTTGAACAAACTGAATCCGTTGCTATGAAGAACGTTGAATTCTGACACCTGTAGCACCTTTAAATTGCTGCTTGCTCAAGAAGAATGTATTTCTCTAAAAGCTTGTGATGAGGAATAATGGACGCCTAAACTTGAATAAATAGAGTTTCATCACTAAAATTCGTAAGAAATGCATGCAACCTTGAAAATTGCGCTTGGCTTGTGATTGGACCTCAATATAGTTAACTGAAGACTAAAATGAGCTAAATAAAGCACCATGCTTTAGAACTAAAGTCACCTTATTAAGACTTCAGTTGCAAAATTCACTTAAAGCATCATGCGAATTAAGCTTCAGTTGACAACTCCATATTAAGGTCGCCATACTTCACAACTCAAAATTCATGCTTTAAATCTTTAGTTAAAAATCTTAACTAAAGCGTCCATTTTGAAGACTGAAGTTAAAATATATAATGAAGTGTCAACTTCACAAAATCTTCACAAAACTTCAACTAATGCGCCATGCATTCAAACTCAAGTTGATTTTCAAACATGCACTTCAGATAAGTGGACATGCAAACAAGTTAACTCAACATGCAAAGTCAGTTAACTGGACATGCAAACTAGTTAACTCGACATGCAAACTGAAAGAACACTCAACATGCCAAAATGTTAACTGGAGATGACAACCCATAAATTGTTCAGTCGAACTGAAGTCAGAACTCAAGTTAGGGCGCACCAATCAACTTCTTTCGAAAAATCAACTTTGACCTTTCTAGGCGTTTTCCAGACTTAGCCAATTTTGATGAAAATTTGGATTTGAATCTCTTTCGGGACCTCTGTTCATCCCCTAACACTGGCTGACTGACTCCACCAATTGGCTGGCTGATAGGTGCATCGCAGAGCAGGACAAAAACTGATCAAAAGATACCTTGAGACTGAACATCATAAAACTAAGATCTGAAGGGTCAAAAATCCAAGCGCCCTTTTCAAAAACTGCTCTTTTTCTCAGACTTCGTCAAATTTACTCATCTCCATCTCGTACGAAGGGAAAAACAAATCCTTCATAACTTCTGATTGACCAAGTTTCAGGACTGGATCACAGGCTCACTGCAGAGCTGACCTCATTCTACATGACAGCTGCAAAGGCACATTTTTCCAGAAAACATCATCTGAGGGGTGAAAATCAAGGGCGCCTTTTTGAAAAGTTGCTCTTTTTCCTCCAAACTTGGCCATTTCTGGAACTGACCAAAATAACACTAAAACTCCGACTGCAAGCTGCTAAGTCATTTTCTGATCTGACGGAGACAGGCAACGGGGAGCTGAACGTAACACGGAGAAGTTGAATATCTAAGAACATCAAAAAGAAGGCATTAAAGGCTTCAAAAGCTCAGGCGCCTTTCTGAAAAAGTGCTCTTTTGCTTTTTCCTTGATATTTTGACCAAGATTTGACCCTATGTTTGACCTCTGGCTCAGGCATTTTGGCAACTCAGATTCATCCACTGACGGATGCGTCGCAAAGCCTGAACAAATGTGAGACAAACATCTCGGGTGGCATTTAGTCAAAAACCTTCATTTGACACCTCAAAAAGATGGGCGCCTTTCTCAAAAGCTGCTCTTTTCTCCAGTGTTAGCCAATTTTGTCGTTCTTCTTGTTTTGCACTATATCTTCCGTAACTTGCACGAAACAGGTCCGTTTGATAAGCTTAATAGCCCGTTGCGAAGCTAGCGTGATACCAAACAAATGTCTGCTGGAGGTGACAAACCCTAAAAACAGGATCTGAGCCCCTAAAAGATAGGGCGCCTTTTTGAAAATGTGCTCTCCTCTCCAGAGATAGAAAATTTTGATGATTTTCCTTCAGATTTTCACTTTTCTTGAATTTCTTCAGTAACAAACTAACATGAAACTGACACAAACTCCATATTTAAAAAGTCCAAAAATGACCTAACATCACTTTAACAAGATTAAGACTCAATTAAGCAAAATGCCTTAGTGAAGCAAAAAAATTGGTTTGGGTACAACACCAACACTACTCCAAAGCCACAAAATCACATCCCACTCCCACCCCTTATTCCTCCCAACAATGTATATCTATAAAATATAAGGGGATACTCATAACCCATAGATGCAAGGGTACTCATACCCCCAGAAATGGCCATTACCTGAATAGGATACTCATCCCAAAATGAAAGCTCCAATGTGAGGGAGCTACTCCCACTCAAACCCCTGTATGTGGAGGATCAAGGCTCCTCTATACAAGAGGGGGTCACCTCCCCTACAAAGAACACACAACACAACAACACAACACAACAAAAGACACCATAAAATACAACACATTCAACCCTTTCAATCCAATCTTCCACCAACAAACTCTACATACAAATATTCTTGCAAAGAGTCAAGAGAAAGAAATATCTCAATATGCTATAATCCCAACAATGGTAGACTCTTCCTCCCCCAAAGATCTCTTCCTCTTCTCCTCCCAAGAATTCCCAACAACAAAATCCAAAAAAAACATAAGGCAAAATAAGCAAGGTAACCCCCTCTCCACTCCATGAAAGGAGAGTTTTAAAAGGGAAGGGATAAGTAACTTCCTCCCAAAACTACCTCAACCACCCAACCACCTCCCCATTTTCGCCACTTTTGAAAGTGGGATATTAAGGAGGGCCTAAACACTTTTTATAAAGCCACAAATGGTAAAAATAACCTTCTAATCGCTATACCTTAGACCTAGGCTATTTTTCAACATATAACACATCCTAAACCCATTTAAATCACTTAAAAAAATCCATTTTAAAACGCAAGATAAAAATTTGCACAAGATACAACAAAAATTCAACTCCACATTATCACATAACATGAAAATCACAATTTTTACATGGCGAATGGACCTTAGGACTAGGTCCAAGACATCAAGTGGCTAAGTTGTCCTTGTCAACCATTGGCATCAAAATCTACCTGTACACTTAACACATAGTGTTAGTACCATATCCAAGTCATATAACCGAATCATATCAATTTATGTAAAATAACAAATTAAATAATCATATAACATACAAAATTCTACTCACATATTAATAATAAAAATGATCACATAATCCCCCTTCTGTTTCCGAGGAGGATGGCTCTGATTCAGAGGGTACATGGTGGAGAATTTTGATACTTTTGAACATAATTTTTTTCTTGCTCCCTCACGGTCTCTTGGGATTGGTCAAAGGGATTGCGGCAAAACCAAACCTGATTGCGGGACTAGGAAAAAGGAAGGACGAAAATCAGATGTAGAGAAACTCCGTATCAAAGGTTTGGATGTTGTGGAGGGGTCTCAGTGGACTATGGAGGCTCTTCTTTAATGGCATGCCAAAAAAGCCTAGTTCACCTTGGTTCTAAGCTTGATGCCTCGCGTATTTTGTAATTGGCGTCTCTTTCGCCTCTTTAGGGGTCTGTGTATCTTGTTCTCTCCTTAGTTCCTCTCAGACTTTTCTTCCTCTGCGATGAATCCCCTAGTTCGATATTCTTCTCTTTCTTGGCCTGGTTGGCCTACTGTATCTTATTTTCTATGATTTAATAAAAAGACTTTACTTACGAATCAAAAAAAAAATGATCACATAAATAACCATCATATGAAATCTATTATCCAAATAATATCCAAAATATGCACTAGTCTAATCATCAATAATGAAATCTAATATCATATCAAATACCATCCACAATAAATAAATATGCATCATCAAAAATACTAAGTCTCATAATCATCCAAAATGTATCCAGAGTCACCAAAAGATCACATCAGAGGATATCATATAAAACTAAATAATCAATCATAAACTATATCATCCATTAGTAAGCCAACTACCAGTCACCAACAACCCTTATAACTTAATACATTTCATATACATAACACCACTACTAGCGAGTAGATAATTATTCACTCATCATGACTAAACATCTCATTCAACTCATACTTGCATAGTCAATCAAAGGTACTTATCTTGTTATCACAAAGAAATTGTGATATCCATTAGATAAAATTATTCAGTTACCTATAATAGTCAAGCATACAAACTTCATTGATGTATAGGAATAATCATCAAAGAAATTTTGACGTAATAGGATCACGGACAAGAGGGGTCACACATTCTCCCCCCCTAAGATTGGACTTCCTCTTGGAAGTCCCCAAAAGTGAGGGTAAACATGATCACTTAAAACACTTCTTCAATTATCCCCTCCATTTATCAACAAGATTATTATTAAGGCATACTTAAAGTCACATAATACCCTCAACTTTAACCTCATTAAGGATTTAGAAAAATTCACACTCAAACCATACACATTTCAGACAATCTTTATAATAAGTATGAAAATAATTAAAATTTCTTTTACATGGTATTCCAAAATATTAAAATAAGCTTATAATTAACTATCGATGCACTCTAAAAGATTATTTATCCACATTATACCAAAAAAATGCTACAAATGTCCGATCCACATTAATGTTATTCATATAGATGTCTGAAACAAATTCACTTCAATCATCTTTAATTAGTTAATCATTCCTCAATAAAATATCCGTCATATTTACATCTCAAGCAAACACTCATTTCTTTTTTATTATGATAATCCCTATAGTTAAAACACAAGTATTTCACATCACAACAATTTGGTTTACTACACACAAGCTGGCAACACAACACTGACATCCCCACGGTTCGTGGAAAGGGATTTATGAGGAGTAATGGTGCCAAAACCCATTGAATTCCATAACACTGTGATCTTAAGTATCTACAAATTCTTTATGCCATCACTAAGCAATTGTAGTAAAACAATATTAGGAAAGATGGTCACAAGGCCCCTTTCTCAAGACCCTTCCATACATTTCCTAGTACTTCCCCTTGTTTGTGTAAGGAGGTTAGCCTCCAAGAAGGAAGATACACAAGAGCTAGGGAAGAATGGATTACGAGCATCCTATACCAGTCCTATTAGCATCCCCATCTTCACAATATAAATTCCTCAGTGCATCTGAAACCCCATACAACCTACTAAGGATCCCTCTCGGATATAGCAGTTTACATCTTTCACATTACAACACATAAGCCAGTAGTAGAAATTAAAGAAGCCTCAAAACTGAAAAGATAAAAGTAAAATGTCAAAATCACAATAAAACTTGTAAAAGAGAATTAAGGGAAACCCAAAGTAACCAAATATGTATTTCAATTCCAATTAGAACCATCCAGTCCAAATTAAGTCCTTGAGGCAAAAGGACTATTGCAAGATTAAATACAAATCAAATAACTCAAGATGCAACACTATTGGCATCAATCTTAGAAAACTTCAGTCAAAAAGTAAACAATGATACACCTTTTCACGAAAAATTACACATCACCTGCACTATGTGACTTCTCTAAGCCACTCAAAGGGTGGAGGGGAATGGTGGTCTCAAACCATAAACTATCCACATAATGACCAAGCATGGTCCCACACAACCCAGGACATGCAAATCAATCAGCCATAAAATTTGAAGTATCCCACATAGATGTTTAACTATGTTTTACAACATAAATCCCCCTTGACTGAGAATGTTCTTTCAAAAAAAACTTATCACAACACTGTTAAGTGTTAACCCTGTCGTCCAAATGTCAATTGGTGGAAGCTACACAGATGGTGAAGGCAGAAAGAGAACATGAAATGGTAGCAAATCACCACTTGAAGTTGCGCAAAGAGGATGTCCATAGGCTTCGGCAACTCCAATCCCCGACATCCACCCCTAAATTGTCTGTACATCTAAGGACGTCTTCTCACCCACCTTCTCAGTATTGTAGTTTGGTTTGTTCAGCTCCTAATTTTGTTTGTTGTCGTCTGGAATTTTTTTTCTTTCTTTTTCTTTTCTCTTTTTTTTATTTTTTATTTTTTGGGAGGGGGGGGTGTGGGGGAGGTGGTGCTGATGTAGTTGTCAATAAATAAATAAATAAGTTAATATTGGAATAGTCCCCAACTATTGGTTGTCAGTGGGTAGTTATCGATGGTTAGCGTTCTCAACCAATGTCGTCTTGCTATGTATTACCTTATTGTACTCATATTCAGGGACCGCATGCATATGTATCCTGTAACTATTGCATATATTATGAATGAATGAATACACGACATATCTTCTGAGCATTGTTATGAGTAATTGATATATTTTGTTATTTGGTGTTATGTATTTCCGTTTACTCTCTGTTAATCATTCAAGTAGAATTACCCAGTAAACAAGTATTTCATGAAACAGAATAAAGTCCGTTTGGGTGCATTCTGTAGAATTTTTCTAAAAATTAATTTGAGGTGAATATCCCAGACTAGTGCACTTAAAGCCACTTTATCTGAGTAAATTATGAAGCAGAAACAAGTCAAGAACAAGAAAGGCATCCTTGAGCTGGAAAAATATAACTTACAAGGTAAGAGATTATTCTTAATCATTGCCAGTGCAACACACATAATAAGAACCTGTGTATGCAAAAAAACACATAAATGTTATGCTGAAACTGACAAGCAAATACAAGTTAAAAAAATCAAACATGGGAACATCACTGCATAGATCTTCTAGTTAACGCTCATCAACCAAACCAAGAAAATTACTCACCTTGTCAGCCAGAGGATCGAGATATGAACCTAACACACTGTTTATCTTCATTTTTCGAGCAACATATCCATCAAGCTGAAGGATAAAGCAAAGATTAGGTGTAACCTAGTATTTTGAATCTTCAGAATAATAACTGTCTAATCATCTGACATAAGAAGGAATTGAAGATGCTATAATAAATAGTTGTTAAACAACTATGGTGCAAAAAGTTGTGATCCTAATGTTCCTCCTCACCCAGTCACTGGCTCCAGCAATCACCAATCCCACAAAAGCTGGACAATATAAATCATTTAGAATCATCCTGCAGTATAATAGAAGAATCTCTTATTTCCCCTTATCAAAATGAAAAAATCATGATGGACTAAATTCAAATTTAAAATTGCAATCAAGGTTGAAAATCTCACTCCAAATCAGTATTACCAGTCTCACCAGAAAATTGGTGAGCCTATTGAGTTCCAGGTTGGGCAAGCATAAACGAGACCTAGCCACCCAGAAGCTAAAAACAGACTTACTGGTACATCTCACCCTTCATGAAAATGCCCAAATTAAATGGCATAATAGTTAAAAAGATCCTAAACCCTTACATTAGCATTCCATGGAAGTACTGATTTCCTTCTTAATAGTATATGAATGAAGAACAATTCAGCAAACTGACAACATGGGATACAGGACCAGGAGGTTGCTTAGCTGTCGAAATTGGAAATATATAGAATACTAAGCGGTCATGCTTCAAAACAAAAAATAATAATTTACATTAAGATCATTAGTTGACTGTGATATCACTGTCACAGCAAAATGAAAATGGATATTGCTACCTTTGAAAACTGAAGTATCTTCTGTAAACCAATAAGTGAAGAGTTGCCATCATGTCCTTTGTGTAACATGATAAATATAATCAATAATGCAGAAAGAATAGACTATTTGCTAAAATTTCAACACCAATTGCAAGGGGGTATTAACATACGGCAATAACTTTCCAAATCAGGAGTGGAGAATCATGATTCTGAGCACAAGTCTCACCATACATCTCAATAATGTATTTACATCTTTTGCCACCACTTATCAAGGAAGATTCAAGCAGAGTAAACTAAGTCAAGAGTTTCATTATGTAGCTTGCTAAACTGTTTTTGGTGGATTTCTTTAATGATCTCATCCATTTGCCAGCCAATTAAAGTGGCCATGGATCTCATAATCCCTGACTTTTGTGCACCAAAAACACATATGAGTATTTACACATTTTTTAAAAATTGTTTCCTTCAGCTCTAATATGCTTTTGTACTCGTTTGTTTGATGTATGCTTGTGTATGTGAGCAACATAGCGTGTAATTGATTGCTTTTTTATGTCTTTAAAGGTGATTTAGAATAGAGTGCATAGAAAAACATGCTTCCTTTATAAACATCTATATATTATGTTTTTATGGTATTCCCAAATCTATGCCGGATTTGTTTTGCTGAGTCTGCCAAGTCAAATATCAGCCTGCCAAGTCCAACTCTGATAACCATGCCCCAAATTAACTGCCCAACTAGGATCACTGTTGATCTAATACAAGTTATCTGAGTTCAATCTAAATATCACACCATTGCAAAATTGATAGAAATTGAGGTCTCAAGGAGCTATACTACAGATCCATAATTATGTGAAGGAGATCATTTGCTTCTTTACTATATGAATCTAAAAACGTTCCCAAGAATGAATAAACTGAAAAACATGAAAGGGACAATATGCTTTCAAAAAGTAATAAAGCCAATAGCTTAAATTCCATTGAAAGATCATGTCAAATTAAAATAGCATATTTTATAGCTCTTGGAATATTTTATTTTTCTTAAGATATAATTTAATATTGGCCATTCACATCAGTGAATGTATCAGGCATGAATGCAGAACCGAACACAGTTATATTTAGAAAATTGATGCTCAACAGACAAAAGGGTAAATGGCAACATTACTCTATAACAGTTACTACAAAGAAGATTACTAAAATTCCAAAATTAGCAGTACAGATAGATATAGAGTCAATTTATCAAAGTCGCATTTGGAAGTTAGCTATTGGGTAAAGATTATTTAATATTACAATTGGAAACAAATAACAGTGCTGTTGAAGAACAGTAAATGAAAGTGGAACAATGCTGTTCAGTATAGCAGTCTGAATTATCATTAACTGCATTATTCAAGATGAATTGTGGCCCTAAGGGCTTTACTAATCCTGTAGCACAGGCAGAGAAAACTTTCAAAGCTTACCTAGACCAATTATTTTTCCTATAGGCCTTCATAAAATAAAAAACTAAAATGAATCAACCATTTTAAGGTTATTCTCCATATAGTTCAGATGCAATCTGGTACAGTTACATCAAATTCATGCCTTCAGGTTTTCCCTCTGAGACAAGTCATTTCAATGTTCAGTCCTATAGTGCTGAAACAACAAATGTAAAGCATATAATGCACAACAGATATAGATGTCAATTAGAGATAATGAGTCCCTTTACGGATTCCATCAGGTCCTGAATCAATAGATATGAACATTATAAGCATTGTAGGTTCAAGAGGAAGACAGATTATGTTAGACAGAAAAATCATGGCTGATTTTGCTGGAAACAATATATTGGTCTGGACGCCAACAACATTCTGTATTTTCTATAGTCTTCTGGAATTCTTAAGAAGGCACTGGTGAAGCATCCCATCAGTCATGAAGTGCATAAAGCATCATTAATTGACCAATTCCTTGGTTGAGGAAAACCCTCAGTTGGCATGGCACACAAAGCATCATCCCACCATTGATCAATAAACTGCATAGAGCATCATTACTCGACCTATTTCTTGGTCGAGAAATTCTAGTATTTGTGATGTATAACCACTAATTTCAGTAGTGTTACAAATTGGCACGCAAAGCACTATTTTCTTTAAATGTGTGATATGATAGTGTAAGAGTCAAACATTATATGTTTTTGAAATAAGCAAATCCTGTGATTATTTTAGGGCTTTCCCTTCTCTGTGGACATGCTTATGCATTCTCATGTATACTTGGGGATAAGCTCTGTTATATTTTATCTATTTTAGGAATTAATATGGCCCCTGAAACAAAAAGAAGCTAATCATAAGAACCACTACTTCCTTGGAGAAAAGCCAATCTCAAAAATAAATATCCTAAGCCTGCTTTTGGGGATGTAATATCCCCAATGGGATCTGCCCTACATCTCTGATTTCCAACTTCTGAATTCTGCCCTAATTTTCTGAATTTTTGTTTTCTGCTCAAACCCTAGATTCTGATCTGATTTTCTGATTGCAATCAAACAAGGACAGCGAACACAAAAGCAACCAAAGGCTCCAATAACAAAGCACTTATGAATCCTTATGATTGTATTTCCAAACATGAAACTTATCCAACCAAAATATCATCGAATTGCAAGTATAAACATGAAACAAAATCTGATTTTTTTTGAGTTGAACAACTACTGCAATAAATCAGAATTCTGAAATATGCAAGTTATATTCAAACAATAGGCCAATCATGCCCAATAATACATCAGATCTCTGCTGTTACAAATCAGAGTTCAGACTTTAAATTAGGCTTGTATACCAAAAATCAATAGCAAATGACCCAAGAAATTGAAAGAAATGATCTCCCAAGGGCAGTGCTCCAATTAGGGCATGAAATCCTATGACTTCCACTCTTCAACAAGAAGGAGATATGCTCCAAATCTGACGCTCAAGTCTGCAATAAGTCTGCTAGGGTTTTTCTGCTCCAAAATGACAATAATCAATGCCCAACAGCCCTCCGAACAACTTGAAATGATGGTACTCAAAATGTAGGGCAAAACCCTAAGCAATGATGAAAATAAGCACCAAAAATCACTCCACAAACAATGGTGAATTAGGTCTGACCTGCTGCTGCTACAAATCTGAAGATGTTATCAAACCCTAACTCCCATCAAACACCAAAATCACCCTCCAAAAGCAAGGCACTCCTTCTCTAGGTAGTGGCACTCAAACCTAGGGTGAAATCCTAGCCAATATGCAACAAATCTTGCCAAATGATGTCTTCTTCAAATTTGATCTGCAAATCTAATTTGGAATTCTGCTCTTCTCCTTCGCCAAATAGCAATGAAGCACAAGTAGACCTCTGTTATGAAGTCTTCCCAAGATGAGATTGGGTTTTCATCCAACTCACCCCTTTATTCTCAAGGGTTTTCATCCTTGGAATAAGCTGCTCAAAAGTGCAGTCCAAAGTAACAGAAATAACAATTACAATATGATTTGAAATGCCTCCAAAGAACTTGTATTTATACATATTTCCCCCCTCCTCTATGCTGGCTGACCTAGGAAAAAATGCTATTAATTTCTCACTTTTTCCCCATCTCAATGCCGACCCCTTAAGTCTTATTGGCGCCCCACTAACTTTGGCCGACCAAGTCTTAAATTTTCTTACCTTCAAGAAGGCCAACTCACCACTTGCTTTCATTTTGGCCGACCTAGGAAAAAATATAAAATGTTTATTGTTTTTCTTCACAAGGCCAACTTGCTTTTCTTTAACTTGGGCAGACCTAGGAAAAGGTATTAATGTTTTATTAGTTATTTTTTCCCATTGGAGCCTAATTTCAAATTGAAGATTTGAAATCATTCCTTACATTACCCACAAGGCGAACAACCAAAGATAGGAATTGATATCAACTTCACCAAATAGCCCTTCAAAGATTAATTTCCACGCTCCACTCATCTCCAAGATGGTCACTCCGAAAAGAGGGGACATTACAGGGGAAGCTTCAAAGCCCAATTGTTGAGTAAAACATATTTTGATGTTCAAACTAGATCATTAAATTATTTGGAAGAACCAATTGAATTGGACCTATTGAACCTGAATCAAACTTTTCAGTGTTACCCAAGAGAAATTGGATTTCAACATGTTGGGATTCTCTGTCATCAACATATATGGATCTCCAACCCTCCTATGTGAACGGATTTTTGAAATGAACCTTATAAACCAGATAAGCCAGGTATCTCTTTTTTCAAAAAAGATTTTTTATTTGTGTACAAAGAAGCTGCCTCTTCTAATTCTAACAGTAGATCCCAATGCTTGGATGGAATTTACTTAGTTCCAATAACAATGTGCTTATGCTCCTTTCATTTGAAATTTGAAAAGACCAAATATTTGATTAATTTGAGAGAAAATTGCAAACTCGTTACAAATATTTGATTAATTTGAGAGAAAATTGCAAACTCGTTACAAATATTCAGAAACTTCTAGAAATTCAATAACCTTTTGTCATAGAATTTGCGTTTAGATTGTCATAGAACATGTTTTACCTGAAACAGATTCAGCTAATTCTATTTTTATGTCACTCATATAATAGTAATGACTTAATGAGGCTTGCAAAGAAAGGTTGTCCTAGAACACTACCGTCAAGCCTAGAAAACAATGAGGCATATGGAAGTTGGAAGGAAAGGAATTGAATAGAATGCCTCAGCCCTACACAGACACTACAATGGATCCATTAATCCAAAACTATATTTCTGGTTCTGAATCCAACATAAAAAGATCAAGAAAAGGCCCTAAAAGAAACTCATCATACAGCCCAAAAGTTAAAAAGCATCTCTATCAAAATGGCTTTTGCAAATATCATTACTTCAGTGGTGTCTGGCATGATAATAATGCTACTGATGATGTCAACAAAATATATGATTAAATGAATCAATGGTGAAACTCTAGCCTCCAGTCAAAGGCAAGATAAACTTATCCTTCTTCCCAAAAGGGGTGGGTCTGACCATGATAGAGTATACTGTGGTGAAATGAAATGTAACCTGCCTATCAAGCTTTTTGCAAAGCTCAACATAAATTGGGCATCTAGAGAAAACCTTAGCCATCTAGTAATAGTAATCATTAGAAATGATAATAGCTCTAGAATTCCATTCTTTTTTATTAAATGGATGGAAATCTCTCTTATCGAGCTTTTAGTATGTCCTTAATTTACAGAATATATTGAGATGTATGTTTGCATATAGGTTCTCTAAAGTAACCCACCACACACATTACTAATGGCATGAGTATTTATAAGAAGGCTATGCCTATCCATTTCATAAAGCATTGTAACACAAATTTTTATCTTATTATTATGTACATTGTGATTTGGGAACCCTTAAGTAATTCAATCCAATAATTTGTGTTGTTGTTCAGTCTTTGAGTGTTTGTCTATAATTAATTTCTGTTAATAATGGAATATAGCACATAAACACTAATATGTTACTGGAACCATAAGGTTTTTGTTTTTAATCTGCAGATTTGGTCCTATGTAACCAAATTATGTGGCAAAGAGATGATCAACAAACAAGGAATGTTTGATCATGTTTGACTCTTCCATAGGGGTTAAATTCTTAAGGGGATATCATAATTCAGCATATTAGTGGTTTGAAAGGACTTTTTAGTGGTAGATCTGCAGATCTTATGTTAACCAGACTCATGGAGAGTTTGTTTGAAGAGAAAAGTAGGCTTTTATTTGTTTGGCACAAGTTTTTTTCTTTTCTTTTTGGTTTAGGGTAAAAAGGAGGTTTTGAAAGGGGCCCCTCCCTTATAGAGCAAAACAGCACTACAACAGCAAAGCATCAACAAAACTGCCCCAAAGATGAAGGGCCACAAACCGAACAACAAAGTGAGAAAAACACAGCAAAAGAGAAGAAAAGGGTTAGCAACCCTGCCACCAAGAAGATCTAATCACAACAGGTTTAACACCACAGCAACTTCCATTCCATGTTTCTTAGCAAAGTCCACATCCTAGGAATCAAAGACCCTCTTTTTCTCCATCCTTCTATGAGTTCTCGAGCTGGGGCCAACATGGTCAGAGGAGACCTGGGTCTTAAGCCAGTCCCAAAGCCTCTTAATGCTGTAGCACTATTTCTAATACTCAATCTGCTCACTTCAATCACCTTCTATAAGTTACTTTTGATATCCTGAAGCTTCTTTTCCAGTGAGCTCAATCTCTCTTCCTGCCTAGTCTTATCTTGCTTCAGCCTGCAAATCTCCTGCAAAATTTTCCAATTAACCTAGTTAAGCATAGCTTCATTCAAGCTTCTAATTAAGGAGGGAAGTCTCAACATTTAGCTTGTTTACTTTCAAAATGAACCACTTTAGAATATTGTGGTGAACCAAAACCTTCTTCTCCACACTACAAGTTTTATCTCCAAGGAATTCAACCACATAAGCCACCTCGGCTATATCAGAAGCAGATGAGCAAGCTAAGTTGGAAGGCCCTGTGGAGGGACCCAGGCAAATGTCCTCCATGGACAGTATCTTTAAACTAGCAAACAAATCCTCATTTTCATTATCCATCTCTTTGCCTTTCCTTTTAGCTGGGACCTTTTCTCTAGGTGGATCAACATCCAAATCAACAATATTACCTTTTTGAGGCCTACTCAATTCAATCTCTATAACAAGGGAAAGGCCCTTCTAAGCAAGGGAAGGCATGGGTTTGTTTTTGAGATTCAGGGAGATGGTAGGGGGCACAAACCCAGCCACCCTCAAAGGTAGTGTTGGGGGGGATTTAAGTGACAGGGCATGATTGACAAGGAGGAAAAGCATTTCACACAAGATTTTGTCCATACACGAAGATTACAGTTTCTAAGGGAAACCCTGATTCAAGGAAGAATTTCTGAAATCTAATCAAGTTTCTAGATTTCTTGCAAACTATAGTGGTGAATATTCTAGATCACATTGACTAGATTCCTTCAAAAATTATGTTAAGAGAAGAGTGAAGTGGCAAGTGCCTAAATTGTTGGGTTAATGTGCATGGGAGATCACGTGTTATAGTGTGACAGAGCAGTAAGTTATAGTGTGTTATCCCTCCAAGTAGACATTTTGCAGGGATTCTCTAGGACAATTATGGTGTGCTTGTCATTGGAACCCATATTCTGCAAGAGATTAGCTTGTGGTATCATAGCAAAGATACCTCCCACCAAAAATCAGGACATTTTGGTGAAAGAACCCTCAATGCAATCCGATATTTTCTTGCCAGACTTCCAAAAAAAATAATAATAATAATTTCAGGCCTCTTTAGCTTGTTTTGGGGCATTGTCGCACACTTGGGAGTTCCTAACTTCACAAGGCATAACTGTTTCATAGGGATTTCAATTACTTTTTCTTTGGCTACACCCATCGTGGTATCACTTGTGTTGGCGTTTCAATTTGCACCTCTGGTATGTGAATTAGAAACGGACAGCTATGCACAGATTAACTACTCTTTGAATTAGGAGGGGAAGCTCCCTCTTTGTTGATGTTGCTTAAAGAAAGTAAACTAAACTAATTTGCCAATCTCTTATTTAGCTAAGAGCACAAGGTTATAAAACTCTAGCACAGTAGATGAGATTTTCTCTTTTTTGAATTTCAACTACGACTAAGCCTACTCTAATGACGCTTTTGACAACTCAAGTAAACTTAGAGCTTGAGAGATAAAAGTAAACAAGGAATTGATTCTTTGACACAAAACTCACATAAACTCACTCTCAACATACACCTTAAGACTCATTGTGCTTTTAGATGCCGAAATATTCCGAGCCAATTTTTTTCAATTTTTTCAATAACAGTTTACAAACCAATGCACCCGTTAAGGTTAGCAGCTAAACCAAAACGATGCTGAAGCAACTCTAACCAGAATGTACACCAGGATCCCGATGTGGGCAAGGTGTGAGCATTGGTCAGAGGATCTTAATCAAAATGCTTATGCAAGAACTCTAACCAAGATGCGCCGACGAACGACGAGCATGTGGTCAGAGGATCCCTACAATCTAATATACTGAAAGCACACTCGACACCAAGTATGTGCTGCTCAATCCAATGCGGAAATGAGGCGACCATATGGCGGAGATAATAGAAATTACAATGCTGGAAAGAGAAGTAAGCTAAAATGCTGAAAGTACTCGACACCCAGAATGTGCTTTCTAACCCGGAATGGGAAAGGAGCTACCATAGGGCGGAGATAAAGAAATACAATTGCAATTACAGAATGTAAATATGAGCATTACAAAACATGATTAAGCAAGATGAAAGAACTGCTGTCAGTACTACTGTCAGCTTACAATATGATAGAGAATTCGCCTGCCAAGAGCATAGGAATTTGAAAGATTAGCATTACATCATATAAGAACTCTCCGTGGCTTGATTAGAGATGCCAGTTCAATAAATCTCTCAATGATCAAATAATAATACTGTTTTTCCACAAATCTGCACTTTTAAATAAAAAACCAGCAACCTAGGAATTCACCCATATGCTCATATCTCTCTCATTTCTCACCCAAATGATCTCAAATCTGATGCAATAGACCCTCAAAATGATGGCGCCTAACTTAGTAATAAGAAATGACATCTAAAAATGGTTATTAATTAATGACACGGATCCCGAGGCACTCCAAAAAGTGCGCCCTACAAGGAATGACGGATTTGCTTTATAAAATCATACGCTTCATATTAAAATCTGCAAATATTCATGAAGGGTCGCTTCCAACAGAGAAAACCAATGAGACAATACCCAGAACGACTCTTTGTGTATTTTATGACTTATGATTAAAAACATCAATCTGCTACAATGAATGTGCAACTCCAGAAAACCACTAATATGCATAAAACTGATTTACATATCCTCACAAAGACTAAAAATGCAGAAATCTCACAATAAAACATTCAAACTACACTATCTCACCACTAGTCGCTATCTTTCAAGCGAGAAGCAATGCCCAAGCTAGGAGGCCTTCATTCCTCGAAGCAATCCCAAAGCCAATCCGGCAGCATAACATTCCTGTAGATAAAAGATGCTGAAAAGAGAACCCAAGGCTTCCTTTTATAATTTGCTGTTGACCTTCTCGAAACCCTAACCTTCTTTTTTCAGAGTCAAAACCCTAATCCCAAGAGATGGCGTCCCACTTTCCCAAGCAATATTTTAATTATTACTTAATTTCTTCATTGAAAATTGGCGTCCACTTTTGCTTGGAATAAATCTTTTAATAAAAACATAATTACTTCCTTTAATGAGGCGCCCACCCATAAAGAACCTCTTTTTAAAACAACTTAAAGTAAAGTTGCTAGGCCAAGGGGTCAATGTTTAAAATATAATATTAAACATGACTTCTTTAAAATAATTCAACTTATCACCTCAAACTGCATCCCGGGGCCAGAGTCTGAATACGCCAATTGAGTCAGCTGAAGAGGAAAGTCAACTGTGTCTGAGACCAACCAGTTTACTGCCAGAAATAGAATTTACTAAAAATAGTAAATTCCTGAAGATGCTCAGAATGCCAAGAAGAACATACCACTGCGAAGCTCTCTGAAAACCCAGAAAGAATCTGCCATTGAATCGACCAACCTCGAGCAAGAACATTTTTCAAAATAGGAAACCCTAATTTTACCTTCCGAGTAGCCTACGGGTCTCCGGAATAGGCCAACAGTCACTGGAAAGATCATGCTCGAGAAGGGGACATTACAGATGCAAGCTGAAATAGAGATCATATAAGCATAACACATAAAACGGAAACTTGAGATAGTAGATCAAAGCAGCAAAGCAGGCATAAGATTTCCTTTTCTCAAATTTCAAATAACAAAGATTAAACTTCTAGGACAGCAGGATTGTAGCAATAATAGGCTTACAGTTTAGCGATCAACCATAATACATTGACACAAGTAACACATAAACTAAACAATATCTTGCAGCAAAGGTAGGCATACAAGCTTGCTCTTACACTAATTGAACTGACATTGAATAACATCTTGCAAGCAAAATAGGCTCAGAAATTTGCTATCACAATAACCGTTAAAGAAAAATGGGCAAGGCTGCCCTTATTTATACACAAGCAAAGGAGTAGGAACCCTAAAATCTCCTTGCTTTTACAACCAAGACTTGCCAATATGCAAGCTTTATTTCTAAAACTAAAACAAGATAAGCATCTAACAACCTATGAAAGCAAAAAAAATAGGGAAAGTACCAACTATTACAACTATTACAACTTGATATTTGTCCTTCATAAAGAATGGATAAGAATGAGACAAGAATAGAAAGAAAGCTCAGAGAAAGCTTCTAGTTCACTGTTGCTTTAAATCTCAACCGGCATACAGCAAATTCACCGCCAACAATTCACTGCGAGAAAATTCACCACCATGACAATTCACCGCACGAAAAATTAATTGCATGAATTTTTGGCGGTTAATTTTCCATGGCAGTGAATTGCTAGTGGCAGTGAATTTTCCTACGGTGAATTGTTGACGGTGAATTTTCCATCGGTGAATTGCTAACGGTGAATTTTTCTAGAGCCTTCTCAACCACATCCGCCAGAAAGCTAGAAACTGCATCTCTATCAAGAGCATCAATACTATCTATAGCAAAATTCTGCTTTTCCAGGATTTCGCCTTCTACAATTGATCTCAGAAAATCTTGACCTCATCAGCCACTTAATCAAATCTTGTTGACATCACGGCAATCTGACTCATCTTTCCAACAACAAGATCACTATTGAAACTGTTACGAACAAGATTCTGAAACTCAACTAACACTTCATCAAGCTCAATGAAACCACCACCATCACCATGATACCGACAAGGGATTTGCGAAACAAATACACTTATGAATCTAAGGACATCAATGATCTTCTGTCTATATTCTGTTAGTTCTTTAGATATTCTTTCATAGTTCTTCAGCTCGAAAAGATGTTGTTCTCTCCATGCAAGAATTTGTCTTTTGTGTTCTTTTGCAACCATTGAATCATATGTTGTCTTCAAATCTGCAATGATAATCTTGTGCATTGGTTTCACCTCCGCCATACATTGCTCAAACCCCTAAATTCCTTGGCACGGATCATGGGCATTATATCTCAACTAATACATCTTTGAAAGCACAAATCTGCCTTTGACGATGAACTCCTCTATCCAATCCTGCATATGCTGCCCATATATAACCAACTATCTCAACTGGTGTTGATTAGTTGGTGACTCTAGAATCTGTGGAAGCAATTGAGTTGCTTGTGAAGTGTTGTGAAGTAGATTAGAGACATATTGTCAGAGTTGCCGATATTCAGCCTTGAGGGTTGTCTTATCCTCTCCATCTTTAAGTACTCTTTCCTTTAGATTTTCTGCTGCAACCTCAAACATGTTCACATCGGTATGCCGAGTGCTGCTGTCGAGATTGGCCTTGACAATTGTGAAATCATCAACCTCTATCTCATCAACATTCTTATCTTCCGAAGGAGTAGAAGTTTCAATGATAATTTCACCTTTTGGATTTTTCTCCATGTGAACTTGTTTCTTAGGCTTCTTTACTGGTGGATCTTGGTAAGCACTGTCAAGCTCTACGAAGTTCAGTTAGTACGAAGGCCTTCTCCTCTTCCTTCCAGGACGTTCTCAAGCCAAGACAAGGTGTCTCTACTAACTTCTCTAGGAGGTTTGGCTTCAGCTTCATCAACTTCTTCATCTTCTAAGTCAATATGGATTGGAGAAGACCTCGGCGATGGTGGAGAATCAAGTGTCAAAGGCACTCCTTTTGCTTGTGGCACGGGCTCTTCTGGTGGAACATCTAATACGACTGCAGACTGCTCTTGTTGAACTGCATCGAAATCCAACTTTCTCCTAACACTCTTTGCCATTCTACCAATCTTCAAACTTTCTGGAGGGTGACTCGTAGCCTTCATTCTCGGATTTGGTTTGGAAGAAGGTAGAGATGACTGCACTATCTGTGGCTCTGCAACTGGGATAACTTTTTTTCGTGTCCTCTTGAGGTTTAGGAAGATCTTGCTATTTTTGACGACTTGGCTCGTTCTTTCTTCAATTGAAGTGTTTTCTTCGATGGACCAATTGACTTGTGGAAGCGGTTGCTGCTCAATTTGATTTCTAACATACATAGGAAGAAGTACTTCTCCGTCATCATCAAACAACCCTTCTATATCTTTTGACAGGAAATCAACCATCTGTTGGAGTGTGAGTCTGCTATTACTGTGCTTTCGTACTTCAAATTCATCCTCGCAATTAGCCCAAAAATCTTCAATTGCGGCACATGTGTTGGATTTTGACCAAGACGAGATGCAAAAAGGCCATGAGGATCCTATGATCGCCTCTCATTGAACAACTTGAGGCCAAACTTAGACAACTCATCACCCATCACATTAGCATCTGCTGACGAACTACATTTGTAGATACCCATCTCAACTGGAAAACTGAACGCAGCCTTCTTTCGATTTCGCAAGAACGTGTGAACCTCATACACTTGCCTCAAAACTCCATGAAAACCACCTCATCTGTAGGATATCTTGGCAACATGACTAGAGTACTTGAGAAGCCATACACTCTGATGTAGGTGAAGGTAGGAAACTGGATGAACCAGTCAGCCCATTCCCTCACTGTTGTCCTGGCAACTGATGAAACCCGTACATGCAACTCATTCTCTAAGTCTCTCACCGTATGCATCAAGAATGCATCATTTACCCGCTTGTAATGATGTGCTAACTCTGAAAACTCCAACTGAGGGTAATGATGATAAACATGTTGTACATCCAGAGTTTCGTTCACATTCAATCCTCTGAATTTTCCTTGAAAGGCCACTAGGTAGACTAGATATGAAATCATGTGGAACTCATGGATTTTGAAATATTCAATCATTTGATGATGGAGACTATCGCTGATCAAAGTTGGCCAGTCATAGAGCTCTGATTTATTAACAATGTGGGAGATGATATAAAACATCCAAGGCTGGAATTTAGTAGCTTCTGCTTGACCAATGACTCGATTGAGCAGAGTAATCATTATTGCAAACTCCTCCTTGAATTCTCCATGCCCGTTGTTCTTTGGGAAAGTGTTGTGTTTTTCCTTCAACCATCTTTGTGCAACTTTCTTGCGGTATTTGTCCTTGTGCATGTGCCACACCTTTTCACATTCTTCAATGGAGATGATCAAATTTTCTAACCAAGGTGGTATTGAAAAGCATTTTTCAATAACGTCTGGCTTGAGGCTACAAACAACTCTTCCATCTGCTACTTGAATTTCTCGTGTTGTAGGATTGTAATGCTTGACACAAGCAATTACAAACTCTAGACTTTGCATTAAAACGGGAATTCAAGCCGCTTCAAGCAATCCAGAATGACCAAGATGTCTGATTGCAACATTTCCTACGTCTTCCAAAGCACGCAAATCAAACACTGGTTTGATATGATGCAAGTCAGTCTCAAAATTTTTGATGAGATCATGATACAGCACTGACTTGGTTCGGAATTCGACGATGGGAGAGTACTCCATGCTGAAAAACTTGAAGTTTGACTGTAAACTCGACTATGCTTGGACAAGTCTTGCACAAAAGCTAAAAATAGCTTGCTAATTTTTCTTCTTCAAACGGAAAGATTTTTCAAAAATAATCTGAGATATGGGTTTTGTGTAGAATCTCATTGCAAAGAGACCCAAATCGTCCGATTTTGAAAATTGTTGATAGCTGGTTGAAAAAGCAGAAACCCTAAAATTTTAGGATTTTTCCCAAAAAAAGTTGAGAGTTGGGTTTTGTGTAGAAACACGTTTTAGAGAGACCCAGTTGATTAGATTTTGAAAATACTGAAGAATTCTTGGACATGCGAGAAAAAAGCAGGTTCTTGAAAGTTGAAATTTTTTCCAAAGTTGTTGAGAATCCAAAACCAAGCTGACCCAGATTGTTGAAAAATGAAAAAGACAACCCCCTTCTTCTGAAAATTGATGCCCTGGAAATTTGAAGCATGAAAAAGTGAGCCTCTTAGCAACCTAATCAGGAAAATATGAAGAACTCTGAAAAATCACCAAGTTTTAGCCTTCAGATCTTGAAATCTTTAAAAATTTTATGTTTCTCCTCTTTTGCTCTTGGATGCCACCTACAAAAAGATGTGAATAATGGAAGACAAAGCCCTCTTAAATAGGTTTTTAGGATAAAAAAACGCTTTTTTTCCTAAATTTAGAACTGTGAAAACCCTTCTGGAGCAGGTGCATTGAACTTGGACACTTTTTTGATGTTGAAAGATGAAATTTGGAAAAATTACGAAGGCATGAAACTTTGGACGCCCTTGGCTAGTAGACCTAGCCATTTTTTTGAAATTTCCTAAATTTAGCTTGATAAAACACATCCCCTCAATCTTCAATTTCGGCTGACAAATGAATGTTGTGAACTAGCCGATTATTCCATTGCGTAGCCTGGCTGAATCCGAAAAGATTGTTTTGGAGGTGACTTTGCCTAAAAACATCATTTGGACCCCCAAAATCATGGGCGCCCCCGGCTAGTTGGGGCGCCCATGGCTCCCAGTGTTAGCCATTTTCATGTTTCTTCAAAATTTATCATTGTCTTCAAACCTTTAGATGAATTTGCAATTCTGGGAGCTAGACTAACCCAATGAACTAGCTGTCAAATTCGTTGAATAGCTTGATGAATTTTGAGGAGGGTTTTCTGGATGTTGCATCACCTAAAAAGTTGATTTGGGGCCTCAAAAGTTTGGGCGCCCCTGGTTAGCTAGGGCGCCCAACTCCTCCAGAGTTTTTTTTTTTTCTGCATTTTAAACTTTGCTTTGACTTTTTCAATTTTGCTCATGTTTTCACCTTCGTTCAATCTGTGATATCTGATGTTTGACAAATCCGATGAGCTCTATGATGATTCAGTTGAATAGCTTGATCAGGACTGAAGGAATCTTGTCGAGGATGACAAACCCTAATTTTCACTTTTAGACCTTCAAATCCTTGGGCACCCCTTGGCTAGCTGGGGCAAGCATGATCTCCAAACTTATATTTTTCCACATGATCTTCAACCTTCAAACTTGAAGCTTCGTGCTATGCTTTCCGTCTAATCTGAATTTGCCAATAACTGACAAGTCTGATGATCTGGTTGGGGTATCCACTGGGTAGCTTGCAGGATTCTGAAGACAGTGACTGATCTAGCAAACCCTAATTGCTGGATTTGGTGCTCCAAAACCCTAGGCGCCCCTGGCTACCTAGGGTGCCCAAAGTTCCCAGAGATAGAATATTTTCAATGATTTTCACAATTTGTAGTTTGCTTCTCTGCCAAGACTTCTCTGTTCAATCTCGAATTCTGGCTAACTGATTGATCCGATGACCGTGTTGATGGATTCACTGTGGAGCCTGTTGAATTCTAAGCAACACTGTCTGGTAGCACAAACCCTTATTCCATCATCTGACATCTTGAAAGGCTAGGCACCCCTAGCTAGCGGAGGCGCCTTTACTTGGCAGTGTTAGTTCTTATTTTGCAAATTTCAACTTTTCTCTTCATTTCTCATGTTTGTCGTTGCCTTGATTGCTGGAGACTGAAAAAATTCTAAGGCATGAGTGTCTAGGCGCCTAGACTAGGCAGGGGCACCTAGCATCTCCAGACTTAGTCAAATTTTACCACTTTCAAGATTCTACAACTTCCTCCCTTCGTTCTCTATTTCTCGATCATCTTCATCATTGCCTTGATCTGTGCAATGCTTGATACCTTGAATGTGACACCTGGAAATTGAGCAACCTCCATTAATGACCTTGGAGCTCCTGAAAAAGCTTCCAAAAAATGCAGAATTGACCCACCAGAGAAAAACTGATCTTTTGACGATTCTGATTGGACTAGCCTGATGAGGAAGTATTTTCAACCAATCAAAATCAGTTGAGCCTTGGAAGCCAAACTTTCTATTTTTAGAAAATTTTGCTAATATCCACTTGAGAAAAACCCAGAAAAAGTCTATTTTTAGAAACTTTCTATTTTTAGAAAATTTCCTAAATTTTAGGGCCAAAAAACTGAGATCTGGGTTTTGTAGACAAGGTCACTCTGAGCAGACCCAAATCCTTAGATTTTGAAAATTTTGAGTTTTTGAGCACCATGCATGACATGCAAGCTTTCATTTTCCGCCCTTTTAACAGTTTTTAACAAGACTTTTGACCATTTCTGCAAAATGCCTAAGTGTAGCAAAAATTTTAATTTGGGGTACAACAACTTGGACAACAACTTTTGTGGCATCTTTGGAGCAAACTATGCATTTGAATACCTAACATTCCAAGGGACCTATCTTTGTAATGAAAATTACATTTGAACCCTTTTTGAAGCACTGGAAAGGTATATGAAATCTATTTAGAATGGTATTTTTTGTGCTCCCTAACATTTTTTTGTGGTATTGCTTGGCCAACAGCTCTTGCAATATCACTTGGGTAGATCTTTTGTAGTATCACCTCGGCAATACCTTCCAACAGTGCACCTTTTGTAATATTGCCTCAACAACAAAATCTAGTGCATCCAATGCATATTTCAGTGGTATCCTAGTTTGTGGCAATTGGAGATGTTTGGACAGGGATTGAGTGTGCTCAAGATGGAGTGACTTTTTGATGCTTTGATGCTTGTGGAACAGAATAACCATGACTGAGCTAAGTCTATGCAAATGGTTTTCATGAGCAAACACTTGTAGCGCATTATTACAGGTGAAGCTTATGTTTCCAATGATTATAAGAAGCTTATTGCGCTTATGCACCATGTAGAAATGGGAAGTGAATTCATGATTCTTCCTATTAACATTCATCTTCACTATTATACCTCTGATTTGATGAACCCTAAAGAAGTATGGAGGACTTGTTTGAGAATAGAATTTTGTCTTCCAATGGGGATGATGTGTAGAGTCCAAGGCAAAGGTTAGACATTTGAAGACAATTGAAGGCTTTTGTAACAGATTCTTGAATTATGAAAAAAGTGTTGAGTATAATATTGGATATGAAGCGCATGGTACTGATGCATCTTCCACTGATTTTAATGTTGTGGATGCTACTTCTATTGATTTTTCTGTTGTAATTTCCTACTGGTAATCATACACCAAATATCATTAATGTTGCTCATGATGTTGTTGACTGTAGTTTTGTTAATGACAGCATTCACATTGCTGACAATACTTATGATGGTATTCATTGTAATTCTTATGGTAATGTCTACTTATATTGATGCATTGAGAAGCATTTCAAAGGCATCGGTTCCAAATTTATTTTGCAAATGGGTTATACATGTGGTGTAGTTGGTAAGAATGGATAGGGTATTGTTCTTCATATTGAGGCTAAATTGAGAGATGAACCTTGTTCAACATGACTTGTTTCTTTGTAATCTGAAAGTAGATCATTTAGAGGATCTTTGCAGCAAATCCTAAGAGAAGATGTTCTACACCTGACCATATGCATTTAGATTGTGGCCATGCTTGTTTGAAGGAGTTTAGATGGCATATTGTCACACCATTTGGAAGGATTAACAAAAGCCCATACAACTCCATATGTACAGCTTGGAGATCTTCATTTTAATGTGTTTTCTCAGTAATGCAAGAAATTGGCTCTTCTCACTGATGATCTCTTAATGGCATTTGGTGGATGGGTGACCTCATGTGTATGTGCCATCCCATCGAGTTTGGATATGTCGATTTCATCTTTAATTCCTTAGGGGGGGTGTCCTTTAATTCCTCCATTAAGTGAGGATGTTGGATGTAATGTGTCTGAATTCCTCTATCAAGGAGGGGGTGTCATGTCCCCAAAATCATAGCACATTGAAATGTGAATAAACGAGAAAATAAATAAAGAAATATATATAAGCAATTTTACTATTATCAATATAATATTATTATGATTATAAATATAAACAATAGCAATTCAAAAATTATTATAATTACAATATATAATAAAATAAATATTAAGAATCTGATATTAAAATTATTATAATATAACAAATATTATAAACATATAAAATTAATATAAAAATAAATATAAACATATGATATAAAGTCTAAGAGAATTAAAATTAATAAATTAAACTACCAAGGAGGAACGGTTAAAAGACAGTAATATATGCAGCGATTCCTAAATGTGACGATTCCTAAATGTAGCGATTCACCAAAGATCAAATAATGATCAATTCAAAGAGTTAAGCCAGCGAATGGGGGAAGGAAGTGAATAAGACAAAATATATATATAGGACGAAATCAAAATAAGACAAAGTGTGGCTGAAAGAGAAGCAACTATGATCCAGAAAAAGGCCGTGATTAGTTACAAAGAATAATAAAGGTAGAAATTAACGAAAGGACATCACTTTCCAAAGATACCTCTTCACTCAGCTGTGAGGACATAAAGGGAAGCATACTCAGCCAAAGATGGGAGGGCAGAGGGGTAGAATATAAGGAGAATATAAAATGAACAACTGGAAATCAAGAAGGATCTGCAGATTCAAACACAGATATATATGAAGGAAGGAATGCTAGCAGATATATATATATATTCCAGAACAGCAGATCCAAGTGCTCTTGGGAGCCATGATCATCATAGCAGAAATATGAAAGAAGGGAATAGAATAAGAAAGAAAAGGCATGGCTTGGGAACAGAACGGTAGCTTGGAGAAATAGGGATATCTGCAGAATTGACCAGCAATAAAGAGATAAGTATTTTATGAATTTAAATAATAAAGTAGATATATGTTTGTACATTTGAATAATGATGTTGATAAATACATCATGAATTTAAATAATAGTGTAATTAATAATAATTCATACGTGATGTTATTTATTTAATGTTATCTATTTTTTATTATGACATTGGGAATAATGTATGCTACTAGTTATCTTATAACATTGCTGATATGTTTGGCTCCATTGACCTTATATAATGTAATTACATATATATATATATATATAATACGATTATACAATAAAGATGCTTGCAGCAATTATTGAGCCTTATAAGTAATTGTGATTATTTGATAGAAAAATGAATAGATTTATGAATGTCTTTATCCTATGATCGATCAGGAAAAGGAGAAAAAGAATATAGTCTGAACACTAAACCATCATAAAAGGATATCTTCAGAAAATCAAGGCAAGAATTATGGTTATCCCAAAAAGGGGACATTACAGGGTGATGGAGATTATGTATTGTCTTTAATTCCTTAAGGGGATGTCATTTAATTCCTTCATTAAGAGAGGATGTTGAATGTCATGTGTCTAAATTCATCTATCAAGGAGGGATGATGGAGATTATGTATCCAAAAGGGGCTGGCTTCATCTTTAATTCCTCTATTAAGGGAGAATAATGGAGGTTATGTCTCTAAAAAGAGTTAACTTAGTTTCCTCTATTAAGGAAAGATGTTAGAGGTTGTGTGTTTGAAGAGGACTAGCTTCATTGGTTGATCATGGTCATTATTTTTCATTCGAGGCTTATTGTGGTGTTGTCAACTGTTGAAAGGATCATGAACTTTTGGATCACATAATCCTTTTCAATGGTGTGTGGCACTTCTTGTTGATGGCTCCAATATCCCTCGTTATAAAGGAATCAAAGATGAAGCTAATCCTCTTCCAACACATGACCTCTATGACCCCTCCTTACAAGAGGAATCTATGATGAAGTCAACTATAATGCCCACTAGTGTGTGTGCCTTAGGTGCCTGATTGATTTTAATACTATATAGTGTATTGAATATTTTGACAATGTATTGTGATACACTTGTGTATTGAACCTTCCGATCAAGCCTTGTTGTACCATTGAGGTGTTCTGATTGTGTGCTTTAGGTACTTTTTGTGGTGATGCTTTGTATGATCATCGATGTGTTCTTGAAGGTTTTGTATTGCAATTTGGATTTTTGACTCGCATCGTGGGATGCCTATGTTGTGCCTTTATATACTTAGATTGTCATAGCATTTCAACTTCACTATTTTCACTATATTTGATATAGGTATAATTATTATATATGATTCATCATGCTTTGAATTATTGTTGATTATGCATCTTGTTTCCTAGATTATGCTAATCATAGATGATTCACAATTATATGTGATGATCTAATATCATGTTATAAGTTATAATACGTTGGGCGGCTTATTTTTACTTTGGCTATTATCATGTGGAGTAGGTACACCTAATTTTTTACCAGAGTGTGCAAGTATAAGGTTTCCCCCAAGGTGGTTATATTGGAGATGGTCGCCTTGGGGCAAAACATGTGTATTAACCTCTATCTCTCTTTGTTTGAGTGCAAAATAAGTCTTGTGAATCCCATTGTAAACCTAGATCCAAATTGGTGACAGTTCTAGAATCCGCATGTTCTACAAACCCATAAAGAACATGTGAGTCCTTTGCATATGGTTATTTATCTTATTTTGTTGCATTTAAAGTTATTTTGAAATGTGTTTATGTCATGTTTGCAAAATATTTAATATGCTTGAGTCAAAAAGATAATATTTGTACCTTAGTGGAAAAAGGTCGACTACTTTATTTTATTTCTTATGAAAGAAAATTAAAGCGAATTTAATCAATTCTTTCGAAATGAAATATTTAGCATAAGTGAAATAGAATTTATATTGCTTAAAACACAATTTAATTTAAATTGATTCGATCTCCTATGGCTATTGACGAAATATCAATTTAAATAAATTACTTTGTATAGTCTTGTTGAATCAATTCTATTGATTAATTAATATGAAAATGTTATTTTTGCATAAGTATTTTTTTAAATAACTAAATATGGGAAAAGGAGAAGCATAAAAGGAAAAGAGACGACTTATTTACTTGTTACTTTTGGTTTTCAAAAACCCTCTCTCCTTTTCCTTTAAAATAATTCTCTTTCGGAAAAAGGGTGGATGGAAATTGTTTGAGCTTTGATTTAGATTGCTTGCAAGCGGATTGGAGTTGCTTGTTCAAAGAGGAGATTTCTTCCATTGGTTCAAACTTTTGTTGGGAAGGTATTTCTCTCTTTTTTGTTGCATTTGAAATAAAATTTCCATTATTTTCCATGCCCACATTAGAAGGATGCATATGACTTCATATTGTAGGAATGATTTAGCTTCATTTCTTAGCTTTAATTGCATTATTTAAAATTTGAAAATATGCAAAATAAAGCCATACTTATTGCAAAGAAATTCCAAAGACCCAATTGTGCAAAACTGAGTTTAGAAGACTCTTGTGCATTCTAGAAACAAAAGGGTATATTTGAAGTCTCCAAATTTCTTGTAATTTGTGAGAGAATTTTGAGATTTCAACCAAATCCATCAATGTGGATTTGCGATTTTTTATGGTTTCATTGCTTTTTAAAATGGATAAAAATGGAAATTGTAGACCATAATTAAATGTTTTATTTTATTGAAAGATTAATTTCCATAATACTTTGGAATTCTACATCTTTTGTCAATGTGTCATTAAATTTTGCATTGATTTCCATGCCAAGCCAAATTTGTAATTTTGGGCCATTGGGCACTTAGGGTTGAGGTATAGAATGGGAAAGGAGTGGCCTCTCACCACTTGCTTAGATGCAAAAGGAATTCATGGATAGGGCTAGTTGAGAGTTTAAACAAGTGAGAATATAAACATTGGGATTAAATAAATAATATGATTAAATAAGACAACTATACCATGTATCGAATGTCTTACAAGGATTTGGACTTAGATGTATAACACATGTCACAACTCTTGGAAGTTGATGGATGTCGTTGAGTAACCTCATGTGAGGTGTGATTTCCTACTCAACCTTCTACATAACCATCATGCCAATGTATTGACACTCCTTGGCGCTTACTTTTAGGACCCTTATGTTATCCTGTAAGAACCCTTGCTTAT
>VDFB02350732.1:0-48130 GCA_007258455.2 Sequoia sempervirens
TTCTTCTCATGCCTTGTTCTCTCAGTTCTTATTGTATTTTATTACCCCTCAGTTGTGATCGAGGTGGAGTTTGTATTATGTAATCATTTGGTTGGAATTGCCTCATTCAGGGAATAAGTGTTGTAATCTTATTGTTTAAATGTTAATTTGGAATCTTGAGGTATTAAATATCCTTGTTGTAATTTATCTTGAATGGAATGTATGTTGTCTCATTTCCTTAAGTGATTAATGTTTCGGTTTATTTTAATGTTAGTTGTTGTTTGGGTTTTTAAGTAATCTTTGTCTCGTGGCCTTAGAGGTTGTTGGCAATATGTATTATCTTCATGTTATTTATACTTAAACAAAAAAAAAAATTGGTACGTTTAAGTGGTGAATTGCAACTTCCTCTAGGGTTGCGTGGCGGGGCATTACACATGGTATCAGAGCCTAGGTTTAAACACTGGGAACTCTGGGATTATGTTGGACCCATTATGTTGTAAGTGGTGTAGGTTTATACTCTGGGTACTATGAGCCCATTGTATTGACCTAGTTGTTTTTCTCTTTCGTGTTGTTTTCCTTTTGGGTTGATTTCTCTTGTTTGCCTAGAAGTTGTTGTGAGATGGTATAGGTCCAATGGTGCAGGAAACCAGTGGAAAGGATAGGATCCTCGGTGTAGTGCGCAATGCACCGATATCCTTTCTATTGGAAGAATGCATTATGGACGATTGTGTAGTGTGTGATTTTGATGTGTTGTGTGTGGTGGACGACAATCAGTTTGTTGTTGCTTCCACCCTTGCATGTATTTTGTTGAATGCTTTTGTGAGGGTTAGGATCGCAAGCCTACCAAGAGGTGTGTTTTGTTTGGCTTCCTTCTTGTTGCTTGGCTCTTCCGTTGTGTAAGGGGTTGAGACCCTTGAGTGTTTCTTGAGGGTGGTTGTAGTGTGTTCCTTGGGTGTGGATTCTCTTTTGGAGTTTTGTTGTTTCCTTCTCCGTGCGAGTATCTGATGCATGTTTTCTTGTGCCTTACCTCATTGTGCAAGTGATTGGCTGATTGATCCTATGTGGTTTTGAAGTTATTTTTGCATGTTATATTTTGTGGAAATTATGAAATATAGTAATAGGAAAATGAATGAACATGTTGTTAGTTCATAGAGTTTGTGCAGACCCTCTTTTGATCGATGCACTTGTGTGAAAGTGATTGTATGATGATGAGACCATGTTTGCAATAGTGCTTATGTTAGAGCTATAAATTCTTCTCTCTCCTTCCCCTCTTTTCGTTGGTTTAACAAAGATGTCTATCCTTAAGTGTGTGGTGTATTGAGACCCAATTTTATGTGGAAATGCTTATGTGTTCATGGTAGTTGTTTTATTAAGATCAAGCCTTGGGTAAAGGACCTAAGTCCCCAAGTTGCATTCATAATCATGGAAAATGTATAATCTGAATAGGGAATCATTTTCCATTAAGTAAAAGTATAGAGGAAGGAAAGGATTAGCGAAACCATTGCATGTTAATGATAATTACGTAATAGGTGCATGTTGTTGGTGAGGCCTATAGTCCCCAACTTTATTGTTAAGTTTTAAGAAATCATGTAGATGTTAAATTCTTGTACCTAGATTTAAAATGCAAAGTGTTAAATGAATGTTGAAGTGATAAGGTCGCATACCATGTCTTGAGTAAACGTTGTAATGATATTGCATTATATGTGATTGTGTGGAGTTTGTGCTAGGGGTACTTGCAGGCTTCCAGGAGTAAGCCTGACCCTAGGGGGGGAGGATGTAACACCCCTCCATTTTGTGCTTTGTTATGTATGATGGGAATTTGGAACTTGGTTACGTCTGATTGCAATAATTAAACGATGTAAAACTATATTTTGATGTGATCTTATTCTGATGCCATCTTTACGACATGTTCTGGATTAACGTAGAAGATATCTAATTTAACGATGTTCTATGTTGCAGATCATGTTAATGATGTTAGATGCGTCAGTTCGTGAGATTGTATTGGTGAAGGGGACGAGATTGTATCACTCGCTTGCGAGTGCCCTACGATTCTGAGATTTCCTCTTCACGGTGTGTCCGATCATATTATGTATATATGCACATTCGACATGCTCGTTGTTGCAGGTTGGCAGGTATATGACATCGACTCCACCTGGTTTTTAGGTTTGAGCGTGTCCATTGACCAACGGAAACTAATTGGGAGATAGTAGCTAGGTTTTCTGTGTCAAGTGATTACCCTAGTCACCGAGTGTCGTCGGGTTGTAGTCGAGTTTGGTTGTTTCATGTGCTCTTTTCACCTTGATCTTCAATTAAATTCAAGTTAAAATGGCTTATGTTGCTTAACTGCTGATTAAATGCTCTTGGTTGTAATGCTAGGAAATTATTTACTGTATTAATTAATTTAAATAAATTAATAAAATAATCTAATAGTGGATTAGATTTATTTTATTGATAATTTAAATTAATTGTGTGAATTAATTAAATTATCCCTTTTGAATTAAAAGTGTAAAAGATTTAATTCTTTTGTTGAATATAAAATGCTAAAATACATTGAATTCAAATTGGAATTAGAAAATTGTTTAAAGTTATTAAAAATTCAAATGTTTTCTTATGCAAAGACTTTGGGGTAGAAAGATATTTTCTGAAATAGTTGACTATTTTGGGGGAAAGATATTTGTGAAGAGTTGAATATGAATTTGAAAATTGAATTTAGTTTGAATTTGAAAGTGAGTTTGCATTTGTAATTGAATTTAATTAGAATTAGAATTGGAATTAGAAGTTGAATTTGAATTTGAATTTGGGAAGTTTGAAAAAAGGATATATTTTTATTTAGGGTTTTCTTTCAATCTCTCTCTATGGATTCTTGGTTTTGAATTTTGTGTGGAGAGGTTTGGAGGAGGCTAAGATGGTGGAGTTGAAAGAGTGCTTGAAAAATCTCCATGGTTAAAGCTTGCAATTTTGGAGGAAACACAAGGTTCCATCATTTCTCCCTTCATCTTCTTGCTCACTTTGAATGATTGAAAATATAGTGTTAGATTCTATGGAAATTCATGGAAAAGCTCTTAAAATTGGTAAATGGTAGATAGTTTTGGAATTGAAACCAAACAAGAAATTTATACCAAGTTATGGGAAGAAAATCCAAGAAAACTCAATGTTAAAACTAGATTTTGAAAACTCATTTTCTTGTTTTGAAATAAGTTCTATTTTCTTGAACTGGGTTAGATTATTTTTACAATTTGGGTATGAAATCAAGATTGGAGTATATATATATTTGTGAATACAACCATATATATCAATATATGGAGATACCCACAAATATATATACAAGTATATTTGTTATTGTAGAAAATTTTAAATTTTGGGTAGAACCCCATAAGATTTTATTGATTTTCGTTTCTGGAAAAACGCAGTAATATATATTTTTTTAATTTTTAATTTATTTTGTGGTGAGGTGGGAGGCCAAACCCCACGCCACCACCGCCGCCGCCGGAGGGAGGCGTTTGCTGTGTGTGAACACACAGCCGACGCTGCCCGGCGGGGGGGCGGGCTGTGTGTGAACACACAGCCGACGCCGCCCGGCGGGGGACGGACTGTGTGCTTTGCACACAGCCACCGCCGCCCGGCGGGAGGTAGGGGCTGCGTGCCCTGGGCTTCGGCCCTTTTTCCAATGTCTGTTTAATTCGAAATTACTTTGTTTTATTTATTTTTATTTCAATTTAAATTTTAATGAATATTATTTTATATTATATTTTATATAATATTTATAATATTTAATATTATATATTATATAAAATATAATATATTTAATATATATTAAATTAAATGAAATTTGGTATAAGTTAAAATATGTTTTATTCTATTGGTTAAATCATAAGGTTTTAGAAATGATTAAGTGAAATATAAAAGTTATTTGATATATTTTGTAATTAATGGAATTCTTCTTTTTATATTTGTTAAAATAATAGTTGGCTAAATTGAGTATCTTTGTACATGAAGGTATATTCATACTTTGAATATTTGTTTGTAAATAATCATGTCAACATGCTTTTATATTTAATTGTATGGATTTCACAATGGTATTTTATTTAATAGACGCGTTAAGGGGTGTCATAATTCAAATATATTAAGATGATTATCGTTATGCTTTTAGAGGCAAGAGTGGAGTTTGGAAAATCTAACGTCTTATTTGAAATATCGATTTTAGTTGATTGAATGTCCCTTGTTGCAAAATGGATTAAGTGATTTAATTTAAAGGTTATTTATTAAAATACCTTGAGTTTGAATATGTTAGTGAAACTTAGGGAGAACAGTTGATTTAATTTTAACCAGAAAGCTGCATCATTAAAGTGTTTGATTATGGATATGGTTATGAAATTTAGAGTAAATGATCTATTCTTTATATATTCCAATGTCGTGCATAGAAATGGGATCAATTGACTGGATAAATGCAAGTTATGAAATCTGTGTTTGAATGGAGTTAGGAAATCCGAACATTAGCTTTCTTATTTGTCTGAAATATTTTCAGTGTTTATTTGTTCGCCTTCGATGTTGTGGAAGGAGGGTGAATGTTTTGTGAATCTTCCTGGTATGGGTTCATTCATTGGTATGGGTGGTTATACGTGTGATTATATGAGTGTTGACTTTAAGTCATTTCTTGTTGATCATGTAAGTCTTCCAGCAGTGTTTTCTTGAGATGATGCTATGTCTCTTATCTTTTGCTTTGGCTATCTTGGTTATTGTGTGAGTTAAGCTTAAGTGGTTACCTGGTTCTTTGAGTAGGTTGTGTGGCCTTGTGATTCGTGGTTGAGTCGAGTTACCAGTTGTTATGTGGGTTTCATTATGTTAGTCAACCTTGTGTTAGCCTTGGGTAGTGCACGCTTTGGTTTCAGTTTTGGACATCCGTAGTGATGTGTTACCTGTTGAGGTGTTTGATTATTTGTGATAAGTGTTAGTGCATTGTCTACCCTTGGCATGTGGTTGAGTTTTGTGTTGTCGATAGGGGAGTGGCTTTCAAACGAGCATCGGGCCCAAAGTGGTTCCAGGATAACTCGTGTGAGAGTCAGTTAATTAAGTGAAAATTAAATTAACTTACTAGGGAGAGAGTAGCTTTGAACATTAATAAGATAATTTAGCCTCGCTCATTGGCTCAAGGGCTTGTACGAGACTTGAGATGAGTCGGGAAGGCCTGGAATGGCAAGATCGTTATCTCATCTTTACGAGAGATAATTGATCCCACTCTGGTGTGCATGTGGGGCCGGGAGTCGGTTGAGGTTTCCAGGATATCCCTAGAGGGGGGCCGGGACCTAGGAAGACTTGCCAGGAGATCCCATGCAGCCTTTACGATGACACTCCTCCTATGACAGTAGTCAGTATGGTGTTGTACCGTTGGTTTATTTTGTACTCTGGAAGCATTGTAACCATTGTGTTAAGTAATGTGGGTTTTGTTCTTGTTTCAGTTCAGTGTGCTAGCTTGTGTCTAGAGGTAGATGGTCTTGTCTAGGAAATCCTTGTTACTATCTCCTAGCATGGAGGGAGTGGGGCCTTTAGGTTCCACGTGGTCGGGTGGCGTGCATCTTTCCATTGGTTCTTCTTCATGTTCGTGCGTTCGTGATTTCCAGTTGGAGAGCTCGTGGGAATCAGTTCTTCGCATGCCTTGTTCTCTTAGTTCTTATTGTATTTTATTACCCCTCAGTTGTTATCGAGGTGGAGTTTGTATTATGTAATCATTTGGTTGGAATTGCCTCATTCAGGGAATGAGTGTTGTAATCTTATTGTTTAAATGTTAATTTGGAATATTGAGGTATTAAATATCCTTGTTGTAATTTATCTTGAATGGAATGTATGTTGTCTCATTTCCTTAAGTGATTAATGTTTTGGTTTATTTTAATGTTAGTTGTTGTTTGGGTTTTTAAGTAATCTTTGTCTCGTGGCCTTAGAGGTTGTTGGCAATATGTATTATCTTCATGTTATTTATACTTAAACAAAAAAAAAAATTGTTACATTTAAGTGGTGAATTGCAACTTCCTCTAGGGTTGCGTGGCGGGGCATTACATCATTCTATTTCCATTTGTCCAAGTTCATTTCATTCCATTATCGAGAACCAATAATTAAATGTTTAAACCAGGGACATGCAAACAAAAATGCAAGTAGGGTTTCATAGTGCTTTAAGACATTGTTAGACTTTGATTATAAATTCATATTTTAAAATACTTTTAGTATTATTTATTCAAGTTTCTTGTTGAAATGCAAAGGTTTCATCTGCGTTTGATAGGAATTATGTAGAAATCCTCTTCTCCATTTTACTTCATGCATGTGAGCCCTATAAAGTCTCTATATTATTTACTACTGCAAAGTGGTCCCATAAAGAGGGATTTGGAACCAAAATTATGTCAACACATGCGATAATGAGAGCTTTTGAACTATGAGTGAACAATGTGTTGCTTTGAGCTTTTCCGTTGTCATCAAAGCATAAAGGATAGAGGGGTTCTATTAAAAGTTGTGGTTGTTGTCCTCATAGGCATAAATTCGTATTTTAAACTACTTTTAGTATTATCTATTTGAATTTCTTGTTGAAATGCAAAGGTTCCATCTGCGTTTGATAGGTACTATGTAGAAATCATCTTGTTCATTTTACTCCATGCATGTGAGACCTGTAGAGTTTGTATTTTTTTTTATTACTGCAAAGTGGTCCCATAAAGAGAGCTTTGGAACCAAAATTATAGTCAATCAATCATAGTCAATCAATTAATCTAATTCTACCTATTTTCTAATAGTATTGGCATGTAATTTTCTTGACAAGGCTTCAATCAAAGAGAGCATTAGCCACACACCAATAAGGATTCTCATCTGTAACCTGCCTAACCAAATCATCTTTATTCAATAAGATGTTGCGACATACATTAATTGGATGTATCTAATCATCTTTCTTAATAGTAAGCGCTACATAATGGTAGAAATCACAACTCATAGCATCCATATACACCTATGCACAAAAACATGGTATTCAACACATTAACACGGACATGGTTTTCTAGGGCTAGTTTGTTAATTGCCTTTGATTAATAGTTCAAATGTACACAAGGCTAATTGCAATCATTTCTTTCTTTGAATTGCTATGTACTTAAAGGCTAATTAGCAGTTGCCTAATTATTTAGATATGAGACAATGCAAGGATGAATGAGGAAATATGAACTTGCCTAAATCATCATGAATGATAGAGCTATTGGGTAAAATGCTACATATACTGTCACATTTAAGCTTCAAAGACTGCCAATGAACAGTAAAAGCTTCAAGACTCTTAGTTAACATGTAAAGGGATGGGAAAAATTGATCTGCTAACTGAATGGGGTCATTTTACTTCAATTATCTAGCACTTATTCTTAATTGTTTAATGCAATCACATGCAACCAAAATTCAGAACAATCAGCATCTATACACACCCATGCATAGATACATGGTCTCTAACATATTGATATGCATATGGTTTTCTATGACCACAATCCTTGAACATTCTCTAGGTACGAGTGCTAGTCTATTAATTAACATTGATTACTGGATAAAATGTATTCATAGACACATAGCTGCACACATGCGTCAATGCATAGATGCATAGATACATGCATGGATGTACACATATATACACGTACACATACATACATGATCACATGGTTACACCTATATATGCGTTCATGTATCCATGGATGCACACATCCATGTATCAATAGATCCCTTAATATATGCATATATTGAAATGACTACATGGGCTTGGGGAATGAATCCTATAAATATGCATATATGCATGAAAGCACATAGCCATCAATGAACCTATGCATTTGCATTTTGACAAGCATTTTAAAACAATCACGATTCAAAAAGCCACTCCCATGGGTTCCAAAAACAGATAAATCCCAATTTACCAATATGAAATATAACTCACGAAATTGAGTTCATATATCTTTAAAAGCAATATGTACAACAACGACAATATGATTGGATGGCTAGTTGGCACCATCCACAAAAAAGCATTTAAAGAAAATGCAATAGTAATCTGTTATATACACACATACATACATGGCAACATAGATACATGCATTCATATATACATAATTACATGCACACATATATACATGCAAACCTATATGCATGGATGCATACAAAGACTATGTTTCATGGGATTATTAAAGAGTTAACTTGCTTTCTATATGCTTCCATATTTTGCATGTGTGCCTATGAGGACAATAACCACAATATTTGACAATATTCCTCTATCCTTTATGACAGCTCATTGGTTCCAAAGCTCTCTTTATAGGACAACTATTTATTGCCTACAAAACTCAGATGAATCCTTCGTATCTCAAGGAAAGATTTGAATCAATAATACTTAAAATGATCTAAACTATGATTTTACAATCAAAGTATCCAAATGCATTGCAACAATGTGAAACCCAAGTTCCATTTAAGATGTACAATGAGAGTAAACAGAAGGGAAAATGCATTTGCTTTAAAGTTTGTAGAGCAATTTCAACAGGTTGTCTAGCCATTGTCCAAAATATGGTTTTCTATTAGCATAGTCCTTCAACCTTCTTTAGGTCTAACTGCTACTTTGTTAATTGACTTTGATTGAAAGATCAAATGTAAAATGTGGCCAAGGATAATTATAGACAGCTGTACGTTGCCTCCAAGATTCAGATGAATCCTTGGTATTTCAAGGAAAGGTTTGAATCGATAACACTTAAAATGATCTAAACTATGATTTTACAATCAAAGTATCCAAATGCGTTGCAACAATGTGAAACCCAACTTCCATTTAAGATGTACAATGAAAGAAAATAGAAGGAAAAATGCATTTGCTTCAAAATCTGTAAAGCAATTTCAACAAATTGTCTAGCCACTGTCCAAAATATGTTTTTCTACTAGCATTGTCCTTGAACCTTCTATAGGTCTAACTGCTACTTTGTTAATTGACTTTGATTGAAAGGTCAAAATGTGAAATGTGGCCAAGGATAATTATACTTATTTATCTCTTTTAATTGTTATATATTCAAAGACTAATTAGCAATCCAAACAGCCTCGCCTCTAGTCAGATGCCATTAAATGCATTGTTTTTGCATAAATGAATTATGCACCTTTAGCCAATAGTTTTAATCAAAGTATGCATATGGATTCAGAATCAAACTCTCAAAATTAAAAAAGGCAGGTTTAAATTATAAAGTGCAATCAGCCACCCAAAAAATTGATTGGATAATTATTGCATTTCTGAGATCATGCCACTGCAACGAAGATCTACTTTTGAACCCCAACTGCTTAATTTTTATGAACCATATAGCATATGCCACTCACAATACCCATTTGCAAAGATTGTCCTTGTAACAAAAAGCAACAATATGATTACAAGTACAATCAATACAGTGAGAATCTTGAATTAACCTTTTTCTCTGTCTACTATATGCAATTGTAAACAAAGGAGAAGGTTCATTCTAGAAACTCACCTTGCACCACTTTCTTGAAGAATTTGCCACAGCTGGGCCGCTACACGACCTCTTTTCTTCCAACCAAAAGCATTGCACCATGTAAAAAGCTTTGATTAGAAAACAAAAACCATGTGTTTGTTTTTCTAAAAGAATAGCAATATATAGTACTCCTACTGCGATGGATACTAATAGCGAAAACCATTAAAACACTAGCAAGCATTTTTCTAGATTCAAGAGACACAAGTATAAATGTAGATCAGATTAACTACACAAACTAATTGCCACAGGTTCTTGGACCACAAATCTTCTAGCAATGAATTTGATTGCTCTTTTGCATAAAGCCTACAACTATTCTATCAAGCAATATTACTTAACTACTCTATGGCAACATTGTAATTTGGATTCTATAACATTTTTGACATAGTTTTTTATAACCCCAAGATACAAAAACAGTAACGATGACATCTGACGGAATTTTTATGCTTGTTGGCAGGAAAAAGGTTTCTACTACATTCTTTATGCTCCCATTGTTTGCATTTATGCCTACGAGGATAACAACGACGACTTTTAACAAAATCCATCTATCCTTTATGCTTTCATGACAACGGAAAAGCTCAAAGCAACACACAGTTGACTCATTGTTGAAAAAATATCATTATCACACACGTTGACATAATTTAGGTTCCAAAGCCCTCTTTATGGGACCACTTTGCAGCAATCAAAAAAATACAAACTCTAGAGGACTCACATGCATGAAGTAAAATGAACAAGAGGATTTCTACATAATACCTATCAAACGTAGATGAAACCTTCGCATTTCAACAAGAAATTCGAATAGATAATACTAAAAGTAGTTTAATATACAAATTTATGCCTATGAGGACAACGACCACGACTTTTAACAGAACCCCTCTATCCTTTATGCTTTGATGACAACGGAAAAGCTCAAAGCAACACACTGTCGACTCATTGGTCGAAAGCTCTCATTATTGCACATGTTGACATAATTTTGGTTTGAAAGCCTTCTTTATGGGACCGCTTTGCAGTAATAAAAAATATACAAACTTGACAGGGCTCACATGCATGAAGTAAAATGGACAAGAGGATTTCTACATAATTCCTATCAAACGCAGATGAAACCTTCACATTTCAACAAGAAATTTGAATAAACAATACTAAAACTAGTTTAAAATACGAATTTATAATCAAAGTATATGAATGCCTTAAAGCACTATGAAACCCTACTTGCATTTCTTGTATCAAATAGACAAAAAAAAATGAAAAGTTACCTCTTCTGACCTCAAGCAATTCGTCTCTCACTGTCCAGCGTGCAACTCTGCAACTACAAAATACCAAATTATCACCTCAAATAACTCGTTTCTGGGTCTGGACTTTGCAACTATAACATCTCCTGCTTAGTCGCTAAAACTCTCCTTCAGAATAGGTGCTCACAGAAGACAAAAACAACACACGCAAAGTAATAGAAATGCATACCAAGTAACTTAACTCTATATTAAATGACCAAAGTACCCTGGCCACATGTGGCCTCCAAGCCATTCCGCCGCCTTCACCTCGAGCCAGATGCCATTCAATGCATTTAATTTATATTCATGCATTACGTACGTCTACCCACTAGTTTGATAAACTATGCCTTTGCTTAATTTTAATTAATCAATTTATGCAGTCGTAGTTTCCTGATATTTTAATGCATTTAATTTGCATTCATGGATTACGTACCTCTAGCCGCCAACTTTTAAACTATGCCTTTGCTTAAATTTATTTAATCAATTTATGCGTTCGCATTTTCCCGAATTTGTAAAACGAAAATGATTTATAAAGCTACTTAGACGAATAGAAAAATAGATAAATGCTAATTTTCCAATATATAAAATAGCTCTTCAAATTCAAACTATACAAAAAAATAAGTAATATGTTAAATGGTGAAACGTGATTGGTCAATGCTGCTAGTTAAATGCATTCCAGGCGAATGCAATAGTATTCCTGCCTACCGGCAGGAACTAATAAACTTAATAAGTAATAACTCCAACATAGATATTTAAGAGTATATATATAATTTTTTTTAAGAAATATAGGAAATTACGAAATGACTATATTGGCACTATCACATTATTATCTCATAAATATAATAATAATAATAATAATAAAAAAATGTTAATAGTGGGGTGAAGTAGTGAAAACATTTATAATGCAAATGTGGGATGGATGATTGACAATATTGTTATAAATAGGGTTTGAAATACAAAATAAGAATTGTAAATATTAACTATTGAGCTCTATTGAAGTTTATTTGAGTGATTAAAATGGCAATAACATTATGTACACAAGAATTATGTAATAAAAATATTATTACATTGGGTTGTTGAACAATAATTATATTATTGTGAAAGTTTATTGTAAACCATAATGATAATTTTAGTTGTGAATTAATTGTAACAATGAAGATGTAGTTAATGATTAAATTAAAGCTAAATAGTATTTATATTGCATCAATGCGTCAATTTAATAAAATACTATTAATTTCATGGGTTAAATAATAATAAATTTGTATTCTACTAATATTCAATGTTTAAGAAGAAGAATATTGCTATTAAACTATGACAATATTTTATCATTATTATTCATCATTTTCTTATCCACGTTATGCTTATAAGTATACAATTGAGTTGTTCGATATGAACATGGTATACACAATTGATCATTGCTTAAAGATGTTATCTTATAGATTATGGTTGTTTAAAATAAATAAATAATTGAATGAATAAATCATTAAATAATTTTAAAACCTATCATTCTCTAGTTCATAAATGTGCATGTGTCCATGCTTGAGCAAGCTAAATTAACTCTAGTAAACCATCTCTAAAAGAAGAGCTCGAGTTTATTTATTTATAAAGAGGTGTTAAGAAGTGACCACACTAGGGTGTGCAACGTGTACCATAGTTATATCCTACTCCATAAAAGACTTAGAGAGTTAATAAGTTTTATTATTGTGTTCAAACAAGAATTGTTGAGTTTTTCTACTAAAAAAGTATGGGCATGACAGAAGAAAAAAAGAGAATTGTATAAAAGGTATTAGAATAAGACTAATTTGCTACTAAATATTATAGACAAAAAAAACACATTAAATACAACTTTAAAATATGGAGTATAGGAGAGGCAAACTACAATTATGAACATTTTGTTATGGGAACTGTAAAGAACAATATCATGAAGAATAGTTTGTTACCAAACCAAATAACACATACACAGAGCAAAAAAACTTGAAAGCAATGCAAAGGTACATGTGAATGACATGTTTCTACTTTATACCAATATACAAAATTCCAGATTTTTGAAACTTAAAAACAATAGCTCTTTTACAACTTCTCATTTTTGTCTACAATATTCAGTGACAAATAATGTAGTTTGAATTTTGAATTGACAAGCCAACTGTTACATAGATTGCCTATGTTGTATCAATATCCACTTGCTCATAACAAACTGTTCATTATTGTAGTTCACCTCTTCTATTCTCCATGTTTTTAAGTTTCATTTATTGTGTGTTGGCTTTTTAATGTTCACTATGGGATGCTAAGGATTTTGTTTTGCAAATATGAACATAATTTATTCCTATGTTTGCATATATATATATTCGTACATTCATTGAGCTTGTCCTGTTCTCTCCATGACGTATGCATGCATCTTGTTTATGTGATCTCTTCTATTGTAGATGCATTACATATTATTTGTTATAAACTATACAACTATTTATATTTCCTAATTTAGATATTGTCTACCAATTACACATGTTCACTACACTGAACTTCAAATTTTCCTTGTGACTAACTATATATGATTGAAACCATTTTAGATTGCAAACATTTTGAACTATAACTGCACATCTCCACAATACTAAATAGCTTTGTGATCACATGTTTGGCATGGTGTACATGTTGCAGCTACATTCTATTTATATAGAAGGTAAGGATATATGTCCTTTATTCCATCTCTTATTTTATGACTACATGTCAAATTCTCTATCATAAATGGTACAACTATATAGATTTTTAAAAATGTATAGCACTGATTTCAACTAAAGAAAATTCTCAGGTTAATGCTATGAGATTTCCACAATCTATAATGTTTAAGATTTGTTATTTCTAGATATTTGACTATGTTTATGTTTTTTGATGAAAAACCTCAAACACAATCAAATATCCAAAAACAACAAACTTAGGTGCCCAAACATTGGCTTCACCATTCATCATAGTGGTGGGTAGTGTATGTTCTTTCTTGGGGGTATGGTGATAGGCCATGAGCCTACATCACCCAATATGGTAGTGCGGAGAGCAGGGCTTCTTTTCTTCTGTTCATACTACATCCAGTTGCACGCAGAAGGTATGCCTACATCTTGTCTAAGACTTCTGTTTTGTAAATATGAACATAATTTATTCCTATGTTTGCATATATATATATATATTCACACATTCATTGAGTTCTCATGATTTTGATTTTAATATGGTGTTGTCTCTTATTTACCGACTACATGTCAAATTGTTTGCCATAAATAATACAACTATATATATTTTTAAAAATGTATAACACTACTTTCAACTAAAGAAAATTTTGAAGTTATATGCTCTTGCTCGGGGGTTTGGTGACAACCCATGAGCCTGGATGACCTGATATGGCAGGGTAGAGAGCTGGTCTTCTTTTGTTCTATTCATGCCACATCCAGTTGCACCCACAAGGTATGGTTGCATCTTATCTAAGACATTTGTTTTGCAAATATGAACGTAATTTATTCCTGTGTTTGTATATTTTTATTTGCACATTCATTTAGCTCCCATGCTTTTGATTTTAATATGGTGCCCACATTGTTTTTATTCTACTAACAAATAGAGTAATTGTATAATAGGAGGTGCATTATTTAACATTTAGTATTATAGAGAAATAGGGAAATTGTAACATATCTATTAGTATAACATAGATACATATATTTATGCATATATACATATATATCCACATGTGTATATATATATATATAACCAACACCACAATGGTTGTTTCAACAATGCAACTTAATAAAAAGTAAACTTTCCCACACTACGACATTCAATATTCTATTTTCTTTTTCCGTCTGCATTTACTTTGTCCGACCCCATTGTACAACAACGGTGGAATGTGTTAACCCTCATGTGAGAAAATACTTTCAACTTAGCCTCTGTGTATCGAGGACACTAACTCCACCAGTGAAAACCTACGTAATTACAAAGGTCCGCAGTGCCATAGAAAAAAAAAAAGACACTGGTCATGTCACCATCACCTGGGGCATCTCCGATGCTACCTATGATTCTTAAGTATTTTTCCTAACATTTTTTTACAATTTCCCTGTTTTGTCTACAATATTTAGTGGCAAATAATGTAGCTTCAATTTTGAATTGAGAAGCCAACCATCTAAGACATGACTGGGTCACTTCTCAAATTACCCTGGGTGTCTGATGCAGAAGCATCTAGTGGTGTAAGGGCAATCTTACATCACCCAAAAATATGCTTTCCATTTATGTTTCTTCTTTTGAGATTTTTGTAGATGTTTTTGCATTTCTGGATACCCTTTTCGTTGAATAAGAGTTCCCAACTTTCAGAACTATTTTTCTACTTTTTTTGTTCAATTGCTATTTTTAGCAGTTTTGAATTTGAAGGCGCGAGGAGAAAAAATTTAAGGGAAGGTTCAAGATAGTAAAATAAACACTTTGGAAAAATAATCAGGTCATGATCATTCCCAGTTTGAAAGTTATTCAAGTTTCATTTCTATTTTTTTCCCTAAAAATTCTTTTGAGTCAAGTTTGAGGCACTAAACAGTCCCGTATGGGCCCAGAAATGGCCAGAACCAACATAATTTTTTTAAGTGCATTCTTCACTCTAAGACCTTTCCAACGGTTCAAATGGTTTGAAAAATGGAGTCCCAGATCAAAAGTTATGGCTTCCAGAAGTTGGTCCATTTTTGGAAAATTGCCAATTTTTGAATTAGGACTCAATTTTTGAATTCCAAATTGTAATTTTTGGTGTCAAACCGCCAAAACTCATAATTTAATGTTGTTTTGGCTCCAAAACGAAAAGGGGGCTATTTATGGGCCAGTTTTCTAATTTTTTGGTAGCTTTTTGGGAAGAAGATCGCATATTGGGAAAAGGGGGAATTTCTGTAATTTTGTAACTTGCATGTATTACAAAGCTCGAGGATTTGAAATCCTTTGCATGTAATATTTTCATTTCTGAATAATAATAAAATTCTCTAGTTGTTTGCATTATTTATGTGTCTTAGGTTAGCACCCTCGTCATAGACAGTGATAGAATCTCTAGTAAGAAGGAATATGCTACAAACTCAAATCTATGTATATATATGTATGCATATATATACATATACATATATATGTATATATATGTATACATATACATATATGTGATGGAATTCCATGGAATTCCATGGAATTCTGAGTGGGTGTTCCATAATGTATATATTTGTACAACTCACTTTAGAATCATATGTAAATGGGATATGAACAGGAACCATTCGCCTTTTCCCAAATTTTTTGGCCTTTCTATGTTTTTCTAATTCTCTTAAACTTCTATTTGATGTGGGTTTTTTGACCATCTATCATTTACCTATGATTCTCATGTGTTTTTGTAACAACTGTTTTAGAATCTCTCAAATGGCAGATCATCTAAAATAGATTTTACATGGAAGTTTAACATATGGACAGTACAAGCTGCAAACCATACATATGGAGAGTTTCTTATACAGAGCTTCTGTTGTACAAAATGCATATAACAGTAATGTATGTATATATATATATGTGTGTGTGTGTGTGTGTATATATACATATATACGTATATGTATACATTGTGTATATATTTGTATAGCTCATAGATTATGGAGCACAATAGTTTTAAAACCCTCCAATTTGCTATAAAATAGAGGCTAAGCGAATGATTTTTACAATAGTTTGCTATCAGACCAACATTGTTGTGATGCCAAGCAAAAAAAAGATATTAAATACACAAAAAACTCTTTTACAGTTTCCCTATTTGTCTATAATATTTAGTGCCAAATAATGTAGCTTGAATTTTGAATTGACAACCCAAATATTACATAGATTCATTTTCTTATATCAATATGTTTCATGATATAGAGAAATTGTAAAATAACTATTAGGAAAACACTTTACCAATTAGAGATAAATGATAGATGATCAAAACCCACATGAAACATATTGATACAAGACAAGCAGTCTCTGTAAGAGTTGACTTGTGTAATCAAAATTGCTCGTACATGAAAACACTTGCCTTCTACTTCTGTGTATTGATGCAACCAACTGCATCGCTACCAGCATATGCGGGTAGGAAGCTCTGTAGTTGTCATAAGAAGGCCTCAACAATTTGTTTCAGGAAGCCTCAAACAGATGAGGGAAGTTTAGACATACATGTGTATATATAGATTGTTGTTGCACATTGTGAAATGAGCCCCAGTGGTCTTGGTCTATATATATGGATACATATTTTGGCCTATATCTATATTTTTAAACATGAAAGGGGGATTTCAAATATATATATGCGTATATGTACCTCTCTATGTTTCAGGAAATTCAATACCATTTCCCTTTTTGTGAATAATATTTACAATAAGTGTTCCTTTCTTGCTTGGGGGTTTGGCTAGAGCTCATGAGGCTTCATGATGTGAATATAGTTGGGAGGAGATCCCCTATGCATTTAGAGCTTTTTCTTTCCAAAACCATATATTTCTTACTGGTTATATACATGGAAACACAAATTCCCTGATGTGCTAGCCTATGAAAACCATACTCTATTCTATCAATTGCATTTCATATTCTTCCCACATCTCTCTTTTCAACTTCTTGAATAGATCCCTTGTCGACAATTCTTTACCAACATGGCATGTACTCAAAATCTTCCATTTTATCTCTTCCTATTCAGAACAAATAGTGCTAAACTCTTTAATTGTATATCTATATTGTTTCGTTTATAATACTACACATATACAATGGACATTCAACAAAATTAGTCAATTGTAAACTGTCTATTTGAAATCCTTCCATGGTCGTAGAACTCGATCCAATACAACTTTTCCTTGTTACTATAGACATTCAAATTTGACCACTTCCATATGGTCAAAGGTGTCTCCTTATTCATCTTTACTCATCTACTTCATCCTCTTTGCCGGTATTAATTAAATCATTCATTTAATTAATATTTCATGTCCTACATAAGGTTTCCAAAGTATTTAATTTAATAAATACTTTTACCCTCTTTTCTCTCTAAATTAAATAAATATACCACTTAAATATTTAATTTAGTCATATTACCTCTTGGAATTTAAATTAATTTTTAATTCCTCACTTTCTCTCTCATTGTCACATCCTCCAACTTTTGCAAGTTGGTCTCTAATCCCTCTTAACCATCTAACCCTCTTCTAATCATAATTAATTTATGGTTAAGATGTGCACACCCCTAATCATCATTAGGGTCACATCCTCCATAATTTCTCACTTGCCTCTAATATGTCATTAATTTGTCTAATTAGATACTTGCACAACCTTAATCACTTAATTAGGTCAACTTAATCCCCATGTCATTTATGAAATGTGGCATAAGTCAACCTTATTAAAGGCTTTCTCCTTTTGGAGAAGACACTCTATTCCCCATGTGAATTTTTAATTCATATTTAATCCCCCAGTGCATTTCAAGGAATTTTAAATTCCTTCTCTCATTCCCATGTGGATATTTGAGGAATTTTTAATTCCTCACATGTCCCTTCACCCACATGGGGACAAGGACCTCCTTTATGAGGAGATTTTGTCCAAATCCCAAGGCACTATGTAGTACCTCCATGTCATGTACTCTCTTTCCAACTCATTTCCACATCATCCTTTTCAGGCCACTTCACATGCCACATGTCAAGATGTGAGGGCTTGTGAGTTCTCAACTCACCATAGCCCTACATCTTGGCCTTTTTGGTTTAATCTTAACCATCCATTTCTCTAGAGAATTCAAAATTCTCTATAAATACCCTCTCTTTTCTCTCATTTTAGGGGGAGATCATTATGCTAGCCAAACTCTTACAAAATTTTCATTGGAGCTATACTTAGCCATATTTCTCATTTCCTTGCACTCACCATAGCATTTGCATCCCTTGTTATCCAACTTCAACCATATTGCATCCTCATTGTTTGCCATCAAAGGAGCATATACTATGAAATATCGAAGAGTCAACCAAAGGACAACTCAACAAGGTAAAATGTTCCATTTTGTTTTGTTGAGTTAATCATTTGCCCAATCTTGAGGTGTAGGGTGTTTATATTTGTTGTTTTCACTCTTTTGTTTGCTGCTCATTTTCTAACACATATTTTCACCCATTCACATTTCTGACACGCCTGGTGGGACCCACAAACAGGTCTGTATCTTTCACATTTGCTATTTTTTTCACTTTTTGCAGGTGCAGGTTGCAGAGGGGTAGACCTGACCTATAGAGGGGCGGACCTGACCATTCAGGGGTGGACCCGACCTCAAGGGGCTAACCTGACCTAACAGACAGGCGGACCTAACCTTGCCCAGGGGCGGACCTGCCCTCCACAGACTCCATAAACTGAGTTTTTGCAGATTTTTCACAGAGGGGCGGACCTGACCTCTAGACAGGTAGAGCTGACCTGACAAACAACGGACCTTCCCTCTAGATAGGTAGACCTACCCTCCAGATAGGAAAACCTGACCTAGACAACTTTTTTAGAAGGTGAAATTTCACTTTTTAGCACTTTTTTGGCTGTTTTAAGTGTTTCTAACCCCCTAACGTGTCTTGTTTGAGTCTGTGCAAGCATCTAATCGACATTTGGAAAGGAACAAGGAGAAGAATCACTAACAACTTTCCTTGCAGGGTTAGTTATTTATCGACTGCTACTTGTTACTTTGCATAACTTAGGCACATAGTATAACTAGGGGTGTCAATTAATCTTGTGTGGCATGTTTATTGGTAAGCTATTTGATGTATCCAATCCCCTTGCACCATTTGGTGATCCTGGGTGATGAGAAATCATAGCTTACCAAGTCCTTTGAGTCACCCTCTTTTTTTCTTTACTTAGCGGGACCTGCTTGGGGATTTCATCACCCCAAGGAATGATTCCAACCACTCGTACCGATAGGGTATATAAAGGAGGGAGAGCAAAAGTTGTACCTCAATCCAACCATGTTGTAATTGGTGAAGCATTGGAATGATGTGAAAAGTTGGTCTGAGCCTCTAGTATCTCGCTAAGGTTCCCAACTCACGCTTGTAACAGGTTGGTGTTTGCAGTTTGGGCATCACATACTAGGTGTATATCAAGGAATCCTTAGAAACCATGTTCATCCTAGAATAGAAGACTTTGTTGGTCATACCCAATTCTACTATACATAGGATTGTGTTGTCTGAACTATCTTCTTTGTGCGAAACCAGTAATTTTCTGTTTAGTTGACTTAGCCGTATTCTTTTGATTGATGTTTGTTGTGTTTTGGGTCCTTTGCCTTGGTCATCTGTTCAAAACTCAAGTTTAAACCTATCTAGGGGTGGATCTACTCTTCAGAGGTGGACCTGACCCATCCAGTGGCAGACTTGACCTTTGAACTAGCCCTTTTAAGCTTGTTTTAGCCAATTTTGACCAACTTTTGTTCGACAGGTGGACCTTCCCTCCTGACAGGTGGACCTGACCTTCGGATAGGTGGACCGAACCTTCAGGGGTCAACCTGACCCATCTAGGGGTGGACTTGACCATTGAACCAACCCTTTTAAGCATGTTTTAGCCAAATTTGACCAACTTTTGTCTGACAGGTAGACCTGCCCTCCAAGGGCAGACCTGACCCATCTTAGGGGTGGACCTGACCCTTGACCAGTCAGTTTTATCATCGCTTTCATCATTCTAGACACCCGTTTCACCATTTCGCATGCCTGTTTCATCATTTTGATCACTCGTCTCCTCATTCTGAATGTTCGTACACCCGTTTTGAGGGTCTATTCGCCATCCTAAATGTTCATCCCCTCAGTCCAAGCATCCATCCACCCATTCAGAGTCCTCATTTATCCATTTTGAACCCACATTCACTCAACCATTCTCCCCGTTATGGTTATCGTTTCCTCGTTTCAGATCACCGGTATTTTATTAAACTTCATTAAAGAAGTTGACCAAATTGACCTAGGTGTTCACCTCTAATCATCATCTATCACAACCGACTTAGAATTGTCATCTATTCTAAGTCAGTCATCCTTGTTGACCTAATCAATCCACTTCTATCTCAAGTTGGATTCGATGTTGTTATCATACATCCACCCTTTAGTCGATTAATCAACACCTAGCGTTACCAAGGATCACTCTTGAAATCAGTTTTGGATTCTGGTCATTATCATTCATCTTGCCATCCAATCTTATTAATTGATCATCAATTCAAATCAAATCCTCATATCATCAAATCTAGGTTGACTAATTGTCTACCAATTAACCCAATCTGATCTCATCAAACCAATCCACTTCGGTCGAATCAATCATCCAAATCAATCCTATTGAGCCACATCCTTGTTGGTCAATCCATCATCAAATCAAATCAATCCTTTCATCACCAAGATCATCCTAGCAACCTAGTCCATCCTATCATCTTGCATGCCCATTCAGACCCGATTGTAGACAAGGAAAATGGCCAAGCAACAAGCCCAAAATTCCCAACCAAACATCCCTCAAGATCCCAACAACGCAGCTAATGTCTCACAAGATCCCAATAACAGTACAAATATCCCTCAAGATCCTCATAATGGTACATCATCACAATCCAATATTGATGTTCAAAACACATCACCACCCGACAATGAGAACATAGTCAATCAACCCGAACTTACATTTGAGGAACACTTTAGTAACCCTATCAATGTGCAAATGACAAATTGCCTTCTCAAAAAATATGGGGAAGAAATCTTGGCCCACCTAATTGAAAAAGGTGTCAAACCTCCATCAGGTATCAACCTATCCAAGTATGGCAGTTCCACATCTAACATACCCCAAAATTCACAAGACGCACCAGGTAGTTCATATATCCCCAATGTTACTCCAGTCGAGGCTTGGCACCAACCTAAATTCGGCAACGCCATTCTGTATCACGTTAACAATCCCCTACGTGGGCGGACCTGCCCGGACGTGGATGGATCCGCTCCTCCGTGGGAATTGACAAAAGAAAATCCCCCCCCCTCTTTTTTTTTTCTTCCCACCTGCTACCTGGCCCCTTTTTGGGGCATACTGAATAATTTTTTTTCCTCCCCGACTAGCCCAAAATCCTGGATTTTCCTTCTACCCATTTTTCATCCCTCCCCTCCAACCAAACCCATATTTTCAATTTTTTTGATAAATTTAAATGAAATGACAAAAATCACAAAGTTTGGTTTGGAGCTAAGTTGACGTGGCATGACACACTCGCTGAAGAATCGTCGTCTCTCGTCCCCCTAGTGGATGATGTCACTATCGTACTCCGACATTGTGCACTTTCACTCTCGCCCTCTCCTTTTCTCCCTCTCCTCCTCACTTGACAGTTGTCCAAATGAGTTGAGGTAATTCTTAGAATTAATTTTTATAACCCTTTTCCCTCTTTTTTTCTTTTTTTAAATAAATAGAATTTTTTCCCTTTACTTAGCTTTTTTCCCCCAACTAATCCATTCATGCTCTATCTTCCCAGGGCCACCATTTGCACACTATATACCCATTTGAATCTGTTCAAACACCAATTTTCTTGGTTTTTCATGCTCTTTCCAATGACATATTCCACTCCTTACTTTTGAGAAGTTTCCCAGGACCCCTTTTCCTTCCCCGTTCGCCTTCTCGAGGGGGCATACGCTACCATTCTCTCTCAATCTTCCATCATAATCCTTCTCTAGTGAGACTAGGGCATCCCTTTTAATTTCCCTTCGTTTGGGAAGCTCATACAAACTCTCCCATGCTGGGGTATCTCTTTTCTGATCGCTTCCTCTATAGAGTCATCTGCATTTTATTTTCTTCGAAACCCTATTATCCTAATAGTGTTTCGAAGAGGAAAAAAATGTAGACATCCAAATTTGACCACTTCCATATGGTCAAATGCATCTCCTTATTCATCCTTACTCATCTACTTCATCCTCTTTTCAGGTATTAATTAAATCATTCATTTAATTAATATTTCAATTGCTACATAAGGTTTCCAAAGTATTTAATTTAATAAATACTTTTACCCTCTTTCCTCTCTAAATTAAATAAATATACCACTTTATTTAATTTAGTCATATTACCTCTTGGAATTTAAATTAATTTTTAATTCCTCACTTTCTCTCTCATTGTCACATCCTCCAACTTTTGCAAGTTGGTCTCTAATCCCTCTTAACCATCTAACCCTCTTCTAATCATAATTAATTTATGGTTAAGATGTGCACACCCCTAATCATCATTAGGGTCACATCCTCCATAATTTCCCACTTGCCTCTAATATATCATTAATTTGTCTAATCAGGTACTTGAACAACCTTAATTACTTAATTAGGTCAACCTAATCTCCATGTCATTTATGGAATGTTTCCTAAGTAAACCTTATTAAAGGCTTTCTCCTTTTGGAGAAGGCACTCTATTCCCCATGTGAATTTTTAATTCACATTTAATCCCCCAATGCATTTCAAGGAATTTTAAATTCCTTCTCTCATTCCCATGTGGATATTTGAGGAATTTTTAATTCCTCACATGTCCCTTCACCCACATGGGGACAAGGACCTCATTTATGAGGAGATTTTGTCCAAATCCCAGGGTACTATGTAGTACCTCCATGCCATGTACTCTCCTTCCAACTCATTTCCACATCATCCTTTTCAGGCCACTTCACATGCCACATGTCAAGATGTGAGGGCTTGTGATTTCTCAATTCACCATAGCCCTACATCTTGGCCTTGTTGGTTTAATCTTAACCGTCCATTTCTCTAGAAAATTCAAAATTCTCTATAAATACCCTCTTTTCTCTCATTTTCGGAGATCATTATGCTAGCCAAAATCTTGCAAAATTTTTATTGGAGCCATACTTAGCCAAATTTCTCATTTCCTTGCACTCACCATAGCATTTGCATCCCTTGTTATCCAACTTCAACCATATTGCATCCTCATTGTCCACCATCGAAGGAGCATATAATATCAAATATCGAAGAGCCAACCAAAAGACAACTCAACAAGGTAAAATATTCGATTTTGTTTTGTTGAGTTAATCATTTGCCCAATCTTGAGGTGTAGGGTGTTTATATTTGTTGTTTGCACTCTTTTGTTTGCTACTCATTTTCTAACACGTATTTTCACCCGTTCACAGTTACATACCATCAACAGTGCATGTATATGTGTATATATACATATTTCTATATTGATATATATATATATATACACACACATACATGTATATATATACATACATACATACATATACATACAATATGAACTATATGTGAAAATAAATGGTTGGAAACATAGAAAAATACATATGTGTATATGTATATTGAAGACAAATAGACTAATTGTATAAGAGGTGTTGGAATAACACTTATTCGGTACTAAATATTATAGACAAAAAGTGAAATTCGAAAGAAGGGTTTGTGGTGGTTGAGTTGGTTGCCTCCGTGTGTGGAAAGAGCATGGTAAGTGTTTTCTCACATCAGGGTTAATGCATCCTGTCATTGTTGTGTGATGAAAAGAATTCTTACAAGGAAAGCATCCTAAGTAATAGTTGTAAGATGTATTGGAATAACATTTAACAATCACATGTAAATTCCATATGGACGGAAACCTTTGGCCTACTTTCAATTTCTTTGGTATATGTATGTTTTGGTATCATCTATCATTTACCTATGACTCTTGTCTATTTTCTTGATTGATAGAAGACAAACAATCTATCTGATAGTTGGCTTCTCAATTCTAAATTCAAGCTACACTATTTGGAACTAAACATTATAGATAAATAGGTAAATTCTAAAAGAACTATTAGGAAAATACTTAAGAACCACAACAACATAACAAATGATCATAAATCAACTTTACAATATGGATCATGGAACAAGGAAACTATGATAATGAAGAGTTTGTTATGGGAAACTAAAAAAGAAATATCATGAAGAACAGTTTGTTATTGTGAACTTGAAACAGATGAGAAAAAATAGTATGATGAAACATATTGATACAAGGCATAAAACATGTTCCAACCAAACAAAATAACCATGGCAAAAAATTTGATAACATTTATTCTTACAAGAACAATAAAATAATTTATTATAGGGCCCTTCTAATAGATGAGGGAAAAAGAATATCATGAAACATATTCATACAAAACAACAAATCTAGATGTAACAGTTCAGTTGTCAATTCTATATTTTTTTTTTTTGCGACTCTTATCAACCAATGAGGCACATTTAACCACATACTTTGTTCAAGAGGTAAGCTCCACATCGTCATAAAAAAACCTAGGCAAGTCTCCTCTATTTGTCTATAATATTAACTGCCAAGTGATGTAGCTCAAATTCCCAATTAACTTTGTGGCATTATACCCATTTTTCATAGATTATTGCCACCCATTCCCTTCACAACTTTTGTTTAGTGTGGGTTTACTGCCAAAGAATGTAGTTCAAATTTTCAATTGACAGCTCAACTCTTCATACATTGTGTTAGAATCCAAGATCAAACATGCAAACCAGAAAATACCTTCCACAAGAGAAAAACAGAAAAAAGTAGAGCAATTTGCATGAAGATGTGCAAATAAATAATATTCAGGAATTGAGAAATTACAAGAGTTGAATTGATTTATAAAATCGATGTATGCATAACCCTAAAAGGAAACCCTAGTGTGCACACTTAATAATTAATAAATAAATAATTATTAATGTGCCTAGGTTTAGCTTAAGTAACTAAAGTGATAAGTGACTTAATTAATTAGTCAATATGATTAAATTAATTAAGTGAAATAACTTATTACTCCAACAACCCCCTTAAGATGAACTTAGGAAGTAGCTAAAACACTAAGAAAAAGATGCATGAAAGCAAAGATGGGTCCCAACAACAAGGCCTGCTCAGCCTAACAGGTACCCATGTACAAATGCAATGAATGAGAAAGAGGAGAAAACCCAATGGGACAAAACCCCTCCTCAATGAGATGACCTGCTACAAAGAAGCACTGGAAGAACACTGTGGAGTAACATTGGAGCCAGAATATGGAAAGCAAGGAAAGATACCTTTGTTTACAAGAAACCATTATTGAATCATAATAATGCAACAACAGACCCGATGCCACAAAACATTGGAAAACTCACAAATTGGAACAACCCTAGAATTTTTTAAGCAACAATAGATTATGAATGATGCCCCCCATAAGAGGGAATGATATGATGAAAGAATCTGGAAACTATGTATCTCGATGTCGATGCCAAACTGTGACTAAAACTGATCCATAGGAGCAAGTACCATGAAGATTTTGGAACATAAACCACAAATTTAGTGGCCCTCAAATTGAGATGTGACCTAATGCAGCTCAATAACCATAGGCTCTCAATCTGAAGTGTGAACCGATGCGAATATGATATGTGTCAAGCTATAAGCAAGATGTAGCCAAAAGAAACTAAGAAACCAGATACAACCCATGCGAGTTGTCATCAAAATCAAGATGGAGATCAAATTACAACTACACTCTAATCAGATTATTATGCAAGAAACCCCCCTGATGGAACTTTATATCAATTAATTTATTACAATAACCCATGATTGTAAAAGGAGAGAATGCAAAGCATGCATAGACTAAAGAGAAAATGTAAACCTAGTGCAAGAAAATAAGAATGAGTGCATGTACAAACCAAAGTTCACATATGCCTCTTTGATAAAAATGGACCTTGGATCTCTGTAGAGGAATGAAGCAGCTTTCCAACACTGTAAGAATGGCAAAAAAAAGGATCATTGAATCGAAAGATATGCCCTTCGAAGCGAAAAAAGCTTCATATGAGTTCAAGGACCTGCAAAATAAAATTCAAGAAAAATATGGAAAAACCACCATCACCACTAGATTGGTGTTAGAATCAACTTTCCAACGGTATCTCATTTGTGAAAAAATGATATCGTACGCAAAATTTACGCCCGATTTAGTGAAAGGTTCTCTAGGAAGGCCAATAAGGCCTACAGGCACACAGGGGCTAAAAATATTTCGGCCCCTAGTCCTGTGTGTGACTAGGGGCTAGCAGGCTAGGAGTTGGGGTGGAGCCCCTGGTCATCCATATGACCGCGGGTTTTGTAGAGGGGTTGGGCGGGGGCAGGGCGCATAGTGCTCGGTCCCCCATATGACCGAAGTTGTAGACGTTGGAGCCCTCAAGGGCTGGTGGGGCCGACGGCCTTTGGGTGGCGCCATTGGCCTGAGTAGCCGACGGGTGACCGCCTGGTAGTTGCTGAGAAGTGGGTAGGTGGCGCGCTTGATTTATGCGGGCAGCACGAAAATCAACACATTTTTTATATTTAAAAAAAAAAGTGCCTCGAACTACGTGTTGGGGAGGTCGTACGACCTCCTTGGCAAATTTTTTTTGCCTCCCAGACCAACTTCACCAAAATCAACAAAATGAAGGGAAATATTAGGGTTTTTGGCTGCTATGAATGCGATGGTGACCTCTGTTTATGCTCAAAATGTTCCAAAAAATTGGCTACCTCTAGAGCTTGCCAAAAATCATCGAGCTTGAAACCCTCGTAGATTTGGCAAATGATGACCAAAATCAGAAAAATAAAATCCAATCTTGACTTTTTCCAGCACTCTGAATCCAATGGAAATCCCCAATCTGATCCAAGACGTTGCATGAATATACTCAAGGAATGATACCCTTGAGGAATCCCGAACCAACTTTGCACTGATTTTCTCCAAAACTTGAGAAGGGGCTACATATCAAGGCTCTGATACCATGTTAGAAACCAAGATCAGACATGCAAACCAAAAAATACCTTCCACAAGAGAAAAATAAAAAAAGTAGAGCAATTTGCATGAAGATGTGCAAATGAATAATATTCAGGATCTGAGAAATTACAAGAGTTGAATTGCTTTATAAAAGCAATGTATGCATAACCCTAAAAGGAAACCCTAGTGTGCACACTTAATAATTAATTATTAATGTTCCTAAGTTTAGCCTAAGTAACTAAAGTGATAAGTGACTTAATTAATTAACTGATATGATTAAATTAATTAAGTGAAATAACTTATTACTCCAACACATTGCTTCTCTTGTATGAATATGTTTACTGTGGATTTTCGATGATCTGTCATTTACCTATGATTCTTAAGAAATCCACAATAATGGAGAGTTTGCTATGGGGAACTGGGGAAAAGATTATCATGAAGAACATTTTGTTATGGGTAAATTGAAATAGAGATCGAGGCACAATTTTTACAATAGTTTGATATCAAACCAACATCACAATGGCTTGGCTCTTTTGACAATGCAACTTAATGAATATATTTTCTGCCACATTTTAGAGTATACTTTCCCTTACTAACCCTAACCATATTTTTTTGACGAAAGAAAGAAGATTTAACTGTTATTTCTCCATCCATACAAAACCATAACGACAAACACCCATGTAAAATGACTTATAGTTTCTGAACAAATTTTTTAATATAAACAATAAATAAATAATTTATGCAAAACACCAATGTAGAATGACTTACATATTGCAGAGAACAACAGTTTTCAAACCCTTCAATCTGCTATAGAATGGAGCTGAAGCCATTGATTTTTAGAATGGCCCCATATCGAACCAACCACAGACCTGAATATGACGATTTTTAGAATAGTCTGCTATTAACCCAACACCACTATATATATTTACATATACATACATATATATACATATGTATACGTGTTTATATATACATATATACATATATATGTATATAACTAAACAACTCACAGATTTCAAACCCACCAAACTATTTTTCCCTCCACACTTATACACATATCTTTTCAGCTTGGCAAAACAATTATTTAAACCCAATTATTTATCATGATACCTATTTTCTTTAGGCTATGACAACAATTATATGATGCTACAATCTCTAGAAAATGCATATAGCGCCACAAGCTTAATTGTAAATTTGAGCTACATTGTGTGGCATTAAATACCGCAGACAAGTCATTTATGCAAAATACCCATGTTAAACGACTTGTAGCAAATAATTTATATTCTAACACCTCTTATACAATTTCTCTATTTGTTTTCAATATTTATTAACAAATAACATAGGTCAAATCTTGTATCTGATATGTTTCATGATATTCTTTTTTTTCCGATGCGCTTGAAGGTCTGTGAATAAACTATCCAAGACTATTTATGTAAGGGGTAAAGCTTGCTAATTACGTGGGATGGTAGTGTCTTATATCAATATGTTTCATTATATTCTTTCTTCCTCATCTTTTTCAACTTCCCCACAACAAAATGTTCTTCATGATATTCTTTTTTTCAGTTCCCCATAGTTGTTTTACAATTTCCCTATTTTTTCTATAATATTTAGTGGGGAATAATGTAGCTCAAATTTTGAATTGACAAGGCAACTATGATTCTTAAGTGTTTTCCTAATAGCTCTTTTCCAATTTTTCTTTTTGTCTTCTACCAATATGTTTTATGATATTCTTTTCTTCTCAACTATTTGAGCTTCCCCATAACAAACTCTTCTTCATGATATTCATTTTTCCTGTCCCCCATACACAATTGTTCATTATTGTAGTTTTCCTATTCTATTCTCTATATTTTAAAGTTCTATTTAATGTGAGTTTGTTCCATTTTATCTCTATCTATTTATAACAGACAGTGGTAAGCTCGTTTACTCTATATCTATATTATTTACTTTATAATGCTACATAGCTAAAATAGACATTCAAGAAAATTATTTTGTTGTAAACTCTCTATTTCAAATTATTTAATGCTCCTACAACTTGATCCAATGTTGCTCACCCTTGTTTGACACCAACAACAGTACATGTAAGTACATGAATTTCCCATTTTCAATAAATAGATCTGGTCAACAAATTGTAAATATTATTAATTATTTTTAAATTCAGATTGTATATATTGATTTCTTAATTGTTTTCCTAATAGATATTTAATAATTCTTCTTTTTTCCTATAGTATTTACTACCGAATAATGTAGCCTCAGATCTTCAATTGTGAAGATAATTGTTACACAGCTTGCTTGTTTCAATATGTATCACACTGCTCATTTCTCCTAGGGGTATGTGCAGGATCATGATGGGCCAAAAAGTTGTGATATGATGGGTATGTGTAGGGTATGTGGCTGACAACTTTCTTTTACCCAAAATTGATGAAACAAAAAGGGTTTTTAAAGGAGATTCTTAGCTTTCCACCAATATAAATTATGCTTTATGTTGAATTTAATAAATAATTATTATTCATTTTCTATTTGAATTATGACTAAAGTCCTAATTGATAGGCTGATTGAAAAACATCTATAGCTTTGAAATGGTATCACATTTTTTGAATCCAAAACATGCGTCACATTCTATGTTTCACATACTATAGGTTAAAAAAAAAGTGAATTTCATGAATTTTTGACAAAGTTAAGGTGGTCAGACATACGAGTCTTTATATTTTTTAAAAGGTGTAATAAAAAATTCATAATTAATTATTAGGTATGTGTAGGATCATGATGGGCCAAAAAGTGGCAATATTATGGGTATTTGTAGGGTATGTGGCTGACGACTTTTTTTTAACCCAAAATTGATGAAACGAAAAGGGTTTTTAGAGGAGATTCTCAGCTTTCCACCAATATAAATTATGATTTAATTTGAATTTAATAAATAATTATTATTCATTTTCTATTAGAATTACAACTAAAGTCCTAATCGATAGGCTGATTAAAAAACATCTATAACTTTCAAACGATATCACAGCTTTTGAATCTAAAACATGCGTCACATTCTATACTTCACATAATATAAGATTGAAAAAAGAAAAATTAAATTTCATGAAGTTTTGACCAAGTTCAAGTGGTCAGACATACGAAGTTTTTATATTTTTTTAAAGTTGTAATAAAAATTCATAATTAATTATTTACTTGGAAAAAAGTTACAAAAAAATATGCATCACATCTAGACATGAGTCCTCTACTTATATATAAAATATTATAAAAAATATTATCATTTTATTATGGTTTGGGTGGTCGATAGACACCTACTTCTTATTTTTCCCGAAATTTAAGTATGATTGAAATTTCAAATTTTCACCAAATAGATTTTATTTATTTTTAAATAAACCTAGTAGTTTAGAAACTACATTCAATTTTCTACAGATTCTATTCTTACATATTTTTGAAATAATATAGATAACTTATTCAAATTTTTACGCAAGTTTCCTAACACTATTTTTCTGAATTTTTTGCCACTTAAGGGCCTACTTTTTCCATGATGATCCCGCACATGCCATATTTACTTGGGAAAAATACAAAAGAATATGCATCACATCAAGACATGAGTCCTCTACTCATATCTAAAATCTTAGAAAAAATATTATCATTTTATTGTGGTTAGGGTGGTCAGACACACCTACTTTTTATTTTTTCCCTGAAATTTAAGTGCTACTCCATTGAAATTTCAAATTTTTACCAAATAGATTTAAAAAAAAAAAAAACCTAGTATTTTAGAAACTACATTCAATTTGCTACATATTCTATTCTTACACATTTTTTAAATAATATAGATAACTTATTCAAATGGTTACGCCAAGTTGCCTAACTCTAATTTTTCTGAATTTTTCGCCACTTAAGGGCCTATTTTTTCCATGATGATCCTGCACATACCCCTAGTTTTCCATTACAATCTATTGACATAATTTTTGTTGTATCAATCTATTTAATATGGGTTTCCAACCATCTCTTACTTGTGATTCTTAAGTGTTTTCCCAATAGTTCTTTTAAAATTTCTCTATTTTTGTTATTGTGTGATATATGATAAAAGTCCTTGAGATTTTCCATGGACCTTACCTACCTTTCTTGCTTGGGGGTTTGGATAGAGCTCATGAGGCTTCATGATGCCAATATGGTAGGGAGGACAATGAGCGTGGATTTAGTACTTTTGGATTCTATCGTAATATATTTGTTGTTGCTTATATACATGGATAGACAAAATCTCACATCCACTTGTCCACCAAAAACATGCTCTATTCTATCCATCATATTTGTCATTGTTTCCACAACTCTCTTTTCAACTTCCTCAATAGATTACTTATACACAATTGTTTACTAGTATCCCATATACTCAAAATCTTTTATTTTATCTTTTTCTATTTACAACAAATAATGCTAACCTATTTTATTCATTATCTATATTTTTCCCTTTATAATGTTCCATAGATACAATAGACATTCAAGGAAATTAGTGTATTGTAAATTGTCTATTTCAACTTACTTGTGATTCTTAAGTATTTTTCCAATAGTTGTTTTAGAATTTCTCTATTTTTGTTATTGTCTAATATATAATAAAAGTCCTTGAGATTTACCATGGACCTTACCTTCTTTTCTTGCTCGGGGGTTTGGCTAGAGCCCATGAAGCTTCATGATACCAATATGGTAGGGGGGACAATGAGCGTGGGTTTAGTGCTTTTGGATTCTATCATCGTACATTTGTTGATGCTTATATACATGGACACACAAATTCTCACATCCACTTGTCCACCAAAAATCTTACTATATTCTATCCATTGTATTTGTCATTGTTTCCATAGCTCTCTTTTCAACTTCTTTAGTAGATTTTTTATACACAATTGTTTGCTAGTATCCATTGTATTCAAAATCTTCTATTTTATCTCTTTCTATTTACAATAAATAATGCTAACCTATTTTATTCTATATCTATATTTTTCTTTATAAGATTGCACAGATACAATAGACATACAAGGAAATTAGTGTATTGTAAATTGTCTATTTCAAATTATTTCCTGGTCAAACAAGTTGATCCAATGCTGCTCACTCTTCTTGAACACCATCAATATCACATTTAAGTACAAAATTTTCCTATTATCAATAAACAGATTTGGTCAACCAATTGTATATATATTATTAGATAATTCTCTCACTTTTTTTGCAATGGAATGTAATTCTGCAAAAAATATAGCTTTCTAGATAGACAACTAACTGTAGTGAATGAGATGCTATGTAATTCATAAACATCAAACAATTCTTTTCTCATGAGCATGTTGCTTTTGTAGGTGGAAATCTGCATAATTGTACTCATCAGATATGTTGTTCATGTCGGATAGATATTTGTGTAGCACATATTTCATTAAAAATGGTGGAGATGAAGAAACAAAAGCAATGATTTTGGCCTGCAAGGTATGTAGGCAAGTGTTAGAAAATTCATGTCATTCCTCATGGACTTTAAAATTCATGGAATTCGCCAAGAAATTATAAGTTATGTTGTTTTCCATGGATTTTATAACACTTGTTACTACATTCCCTGTAGGCCATGAGGGCTTTGGTGTGCATTCGTCAGATTTTGTAGATGGTGATTATTTCGATTCCATGCTACATTTACGTTTACTTTAGAATGGGTGCTCCAAAAAGAATGCTCATCACTCCCAACTATATAATGCTACCATATCAAAAAATAAATTTGGTGGACTCGCTATAAATACCAATACTTATTTTTAGTTTCACATTGTCTTTAATGCTTTTCCACATATACTTAGTTATTTTTAATTGTTGTTTTTTGATTCCAATGGGTCCAATAGAATATCTTTTTTGAAGCCTAATAAATCATTGTTTCCCCACAAAACAAGGCATACCTTTTAATTCAATTATTCTAAAAAGTACAACAAATGCACGTCGTGCAATCATATTCTTCTTCTCGTGACGGTTGTTTATTCAATTTCCATTAAAGATGGTGTAAGTTAGTCTTCAATTAGACTATGCACATGTTTCCTCTCTAAGTGTTGTTTCTTCTTATTCTATTTGATCATCCATAAATATTATTTTGGTTTAACTAAGTCCTAATTTTGTTCATACACTGATTATAGAACATCCTTTTACTAGAATCAGTCATTTAAAATATAATATTTACTTTCAATTTCCTTGTAATGAACTAATTTTTAGTCCTTTTTACCTGTGACAATTTTATTATACTACTATTAACCCATAAACTGCATGGATAATAATGGTTTTATTTACAAAATTATGGACTAAATACTATTTATAAAAAGTATTCATATATTAAAGTTTTTTTTTTTTTTAAATCATTATTCACGACCATCATAACTAATATTCAAATAAGAAATAATCACAACAAATAACATAACAGTAATAAATCATCCAGTACTGCACAAGCATTGTAACAAATATGCCATACCTAAATTTATAGACAAACCTTTTTAAAGAATATTTTTTTATTTAATATTATTAATTATTTTTTTTATTCAATTATAGTAATTAAGGGGATCACTAATAAATTTTTAAAAATGAGAATTCTTTAATGTTTCATTCTTTTTAAAAATATTATTTTATCCACAACTTCAACTTTGCCATGTATTAGTATCCATGATTGATTAACCTAGCGAAAAATGTCAAATATAGATGTGCATCTAGGCCTAGCAACTATTAAACTAAAATACATATAAAATTATATCATACCTTAAATTTTGGAGAGAAATTATTATTATTAACAAAACTAATTATTTGAAAATTTAAATTGTATTTAATTTACCAAATGTAATTTATTAAGAGAAATTTTATAAATTTTATATATAGATAGACATCTGAGGCAGGCCATATGATACTTGGCACACAAATTTATAAGTGGAAAACCTATTTTATAACTTGCCATTATATTTTTACACATCTCTACATGGGAGCAACCTACGTGTCTTTATAAATGTTGGTTTATTACACTATAAATAACGTGATTGTTTAATAAGTTTGATCGGGCGAGTTAGAGGAGATTGTTTAATGGAGATTGAGACTATTCCAATGCTTTCCTAAATTTTTGTACACTGGTTTTTTACAATAATAAGCAAACATTTTCTTTTTAATACTATATATTTTGGTGCAAGTATTTTTTTGATTCAATTGTGTAATATTAGGATATTTGTAATATTGAATTTTTCAACAATGTTGTGTCTATTTGAAATTATTCCATGGTCGAACAACTCGATCCAATACAACTTTTCCTAGTTAAACACCATCAATAGTGCATGTATATGTGTATAGATATGTAACGCCCCGTCGTGCTAACCCCAAAGGACAACCTAACTAAATAAATTTCTGCACATTTTTTTGTTTGAAAGTAGAACATTACATAAGATGAATATGAACATACATTACATGTAAAGAAATTATACAATTACAATATCATCTACATCCTCTGGGGTACATGCGACGACATTACAAAAACCTAAACTAATACCATAACGATAATGAACAAATTCCAAGACTGCATTATAAACCATCCATTCATGACATTACTATGAATCAATATTCCAAACTTGAATAAACACAAGAAACAATCACCATATTAGATCAAATGCAAGTTAGTATCATGATTCCCAAATAAATCCATTTGAATTGAAAAGGAAATGAAATGAAATGAAGGACATAAACTATCATAAACCAAAGATACTAAATCTTATTCAAATGCAAAGAAAACTCTTAATCTCTTGGGGGAGTTGGTGCCAATTTGATGTGGAAATTGGCCCTTTCCCAAATCCTATGCAAGCCTTGATGATTTGATGAAGATGTGATCCACTTTGTTGAAGATTTGAAGTGTGCTCCAAGATGAAATTCTGCATAACCTAGCTAAGACTTTGATGAAAATGGATGAATATTGGTATGGATTTGAGTATAATAACTTTTCTCAATTTGTGGATGATCAAATGAGGAATGAAGCCTCTTATTTATAGAATGACAAGTTGGAGAAATGACCAAAATGGAACAATGAGGGACTAAAATTCAACCAATGGCAAGGTGCCACTTGTCAAGATGAGAATGGATGAGGGATGTGCACATTTTGATGAATGTGCCCATAGATGCAATTAGGTGATATTTGAAATTAGTGAAATGACATGTAAGAGGGAAAAGGAATGTCTTAAATGCCACTTGGATCAAGGAAAAAGAACTTATTAGGTGAAGTAAATTTCTTTTTGGAAGGACAAAGTCCACTTGGATTTGAATTCAAATTTGAGAGAATATTCCTCCATTATGCCATGTTGAGAGAAAATAGAGATTTAATAAATGAATTAAATCTATTTTCATGTGCAAGTGGAAAAAGCTAGAGGATGGGACATGAATGTGGATTAAATTAATCAAGGGTTAATTAATTTAATGAGGGATTAGATGATGTGACAAATTTGACTTAGATTTATGGGTTTATTTAAATCAAATATGAGAAGAATGTGTTAAGAGGATTAATTAAATAAAGATTTTTGATTTATTTAATTAAAGGAGATGGATGCTAGATTAAATCAAATAAGGTTTAATTTATTTAATTCAATAGGATGACCTTAGAGATTTACTCAAATAAAATGGATTATTTAATTAAATAGAGATAATTAGATCAAATTGATTGATTTAATTAACAAGAGCGAAGGACTTAATTAGATAAAAATGATTTATTTAATTAAGAGAGGAAAATCGATGAATTTAATCAAATAAAGGAATTCAATTAAATGGTTAGATTGAGAGATGATTTAGGATGAGATGGTGTTAGTAATCAAGATCAAGTATGTCGGTAGATTTTCCATGTCTACATGTTGCCCCTCTTTGAAGCAAAGTACTCATTACATTGATTCAAAGAATAGACTATCTCGATCAAAAGCCAAAATTTGTTGATTTTTAAAAATTGCCCCACTGTTGCCCCAACAAGATAAATATGCTGATATACTGCCCCCTCGAAAGATCAGACAATTTTTTTCATTTTTTGACCTAATCTCACGAAAAAGAACGACAAGGTGCCCGACGGGTCCAAAAAGGCTCCAGGAGGTCAAAAAACAAGATAAAACACGAAAAATGGTGTAAAATGGCCCTTAGATGAACAAAAATAGGATTGGGGATCCAAAACTCAAGTAGGACAGCCAAACGAGGTCAAAAAACCCTATTTTTCAGGCTTAAATAGGCCTCGAGGGACCACTTCCAATTCATTTTCACATTCAGCCTTAAGAGATTATAAGATTTTGAGCTTTGACACCTTGGCGAGATGGCGCAATGACAACTCTCGATGCATACTTTTGACTAAGTCCAGACATACCAGAGGCTTCCCGACACTGGACCACCGGTGAGTCAACTTGACCCGAGCTTATTTTTCATTTTTCATGCTCATTTAATACTTTCAAAACTAGGTCTCTAGGTGTCGTGCCATATTGCACCGCTAAAATTTCAAACTCCACCGCTTGGTATTTAAAGTACACTACCATCTCAAGGTGCACCGCCGTAGTGCTATTTGGATTTTAGGTCTAAACATCAAACTCTGATGCTTTCATAAAGTGCACCGCCATGGCAGACTTTGAAATTAGGGTTTTTGCACAAACTATAACACTATGGCAAAGTGCATTGTTGTAGTGCAGTTTGAGGATTTGGAGGCTCTAGCATCGCAGTTTGCAAATTTCAAACTACACTGCCTTCATAGGTAGTGGCACTGGGGTGATTGTTTGAACGGTGAGACAAGTTCGGACAAAGATTTTTTGATGAATTTTAACATAGTTACCTTTCCTGATGTAGGAGGAGGCGAGAGAGATCTACTCGCGCGAGCACAGGTCTTGAGAGATTTTTGGGTATTTGCGTGATTTGACCAAGAGAGAGCGAGAGCACCTAGGAGAGATGGGGCTTTGGTATATTTCCTACACACCGCCTGTACGGACACACCTGGGCATGATGACAACACTTTCTAAGAGGTGGCATAGTGAGACCTCTTCCTTCCACTTTCTGACCAGCGAGGCCACAGTCACACTAGAGGACATGTGGAGGATCTTGAGATTACCCATCCATGGTGAGTGGGTGACTTATGACATGGTTGTTGGGATAGATGTCTGCTATGCCATCTTGGAGAATGATCAGATTGTATTTTGTGAGGGGCAGATCGAGCTGGAGCGTCATAGGCTCCTGGCCTCACCCTACCACTTGGTGATTACTGCCGCATATCAGGTCTTGTTTCCCCAGATCGGCAAGGCCGATATTTCAGTCCTGGTTGGGGGCTTTCCTGGGAGTGGATGGTCTGACGACAACCGACACTTTTTGCATGGGGCCCAGTTTTGTTAGCCTCTCTTTACAGAGATCTTCATGAGTTCGCCTACTTGGATGGTAGAGCACTTGGAGCGGGAGTCACACTCCTACATATCTGGGCATGGGAGCACATCCCCATGCTTCGTCCTCGAGTCATTTCTGTGTCGATGGAGCCAGATGATCTAGTGGTTTGGCATTACAGAGGAGGTGTTTCTTTTACCCATATAGGAGAGTGCGGGATTCCTCATTGGAGAAGGGTCCTCGATGATATGCGAGTGTTCCTATGGAGGCCATACCTTGGGTAGCTAGGTTGGTTTGATGACACACAATAATTATTCTTTGCTTGACATGACTGCTTTATGCAGGGGCAAGAGCATACTATGATCGAGATGTACTTTCTTGGTAGGGTGCAGCGATAGTTTGGTGAGCCATAGGATCAGCCTGATGATCAATATATGGTTATCTTTGCAAGGACAACGAGGCAGGGCTCTTAGGGTCGATACATACCTTCCCATGAGGCAGTGGAGAGTTTTAGACAATTAGTGGCCTAACCATGGCCATACAACCAGGGAGAGGCAGATCTAGGAGTTACACAGGCCTACAGAGATTGGTTTAGGCCACTGCTGAGGCTCACAGTGCCAAGAACACCATCCGCTCAATGGAGAGCGAGAGGCAAGGGGTAGGATGAGGCCAAGGGGCTGGGGGACAACATGATCAAGGTGACAGAGGACCAACACCGGATCAGCCGGTACAGGATCAAGAAGTTTAGGATTAGCTGGTTTAGGATCCATAGGTGGGAGAACAGAGGTAGGAGTAGGATCCAGGGCACCATGATAGGGTCCTGATGCTGTCGAGGGATGGGAAGAAAGATCAGCCTTACGTGCAACCACCACTACAGCCAGATCCTAGAGATGGGAAGATTTTGCAGCTGTAGACCCAGGTTTAGGAACTAATAGAGGAGAGAGATCAGGCTAGGGCAGAGCGGGATCAAGCCATTTTGCAAAGGTAGGCCACAGAGTTACAAGCGACAATAGAGATGGGCTGCCATCAGCAGCTAGAGAGCATGACTGCATCCTCCTCCCAAAACACAATATCACTTCGGGCTTATAGAGAGGTCGTGTAGGAGGCAGACTACTATAGGATGTACTACTACGAGGCTGTGCCGAGGGCAGCTCAGGTTCCAGACTTCTCCCAAAGGACAGGTCACAGACCAGCAAAGTAGCATGGGCAGAGAGCAGGTGGCGAAGGCAGCAGCTAGCAAGGCTAGGCCTATATTTTGATCAGAGACAAGATTTTTTTTGCACCCTTTGGGCTCATTTTTTATAGCCCCATGGGTCAATTGTACTTATTGACATGTACATTGATCTGATTTTTTGTACCATGATAGTATATTTGATGATATATATGTGATGATGATGTTGATGTGATATGTTATGTCCTATCTTTACTTTGATGCATTATGGATGGATTTTAATTTCTATATGGTATCCAATGATTTTATCTTATGATGTCATGATGCTATGCTATGCAATATGTTATGTGATTATGCTATGATGATGATGTATGGATTTATTTATTTTTCAATATATTTCTAATGATTATGCGACTAACAAATCTATATTATGCCTCTAGTAGATGAAATGTAATCTTTTTTCTTATCGTTTCTTATGCATTATATGGTGATGTATTTATGTGCGATGCTTTAATTATAATATGATATGATGGATGTAAATGATACTTTGATATATGATATGCGATGGCGTAATGGATACTTATATATGAGATGATTTATGAAATTTTTATGCTAATGAATGTAATGAGATGCTTTAGAATAACCAATCTATATTATGCAAGTGATGGAAATGCAGTGCATGTGATATGATTTAACATTTCTATATGATATGCAGTATGCTTACGGTTTGTGGATGCAGGATGGATGCAATGATAATGATGAATTGATTAACTGTCATGGTACCATGTTAGCATGAAAAGCAAGACATAGAAGAAGACAAAGATTCCAACAAGACACAAGAGATGATGGTGATGATGATGATGATGATGATGATTTTCTTGCCGAGGAGTTAGGATTTTCAAAGGGATAATTACCATATGTTTGACTACACACATAGGTACGATGCATCAAGGTATAAAGAACTAGGATGGCGTTGTACCTAGTGTGATGGACTCTAACTTGATAATCAGATAGGGGTATTTCTATTCACTCCTGGCATACGAAACCTTATTCAAAAATGCAGTTCAGATATTCGAAACATCTCAGACCAAAACATAGGAAGGAAAGCCTTCCCATGTGGTCAACAAGATACCTAAAACATCCTCCCTACATCTAAATAAAGCACATATGACCAAGGTTATATTACAAAAATATATAACAAACACAACAGATAAAAGATAATGATCATTGCCCCATTCTTATCTCTCTAAATCCTTTTGTTTGGACATCATCGAGAGGTCCTTGGAATGAGCGCAATAAGATAAATCAAAAGAAAAAGATGAAGTAAATAAACAAGCTAATGTTCTTCAATACCACTAGATAAGACTAAACTACGATGATGCCTGATGTTAATGTCCATTGTAGGAAGGATGCATCCTAGAACATGATGATATCAAATAATTTGATATGGGATTGATTGGATGATAGGCTATTGACACAAAGAGTTGAACAACTTGTTTACGTACTAACCTAGACTTGAGATTTTGACGTTTTTAGGTTTTCACTTTTGAACTGCTAGACTTGTTTCCGACTGCCTTACCAAAGATTGGGGATGGTGTTTGATTTATTATGAGTGATGTTTATTGTGGGTGAAAACAAGATAGGGATGGATGGAATTTTCAAATATTTGGATGTTTTTGATGTTTTTGAAATATTTTGAGGCTTTTTTTACTAGTTTTGAGTTTTTTCAAATGTTTTGATTTTTGATTTTTTGAATGTTTTGGGGTTTTCTAAGATTTTGACCAAGAGATAACCTAAGGACCTATCCTAGGGGCCTTAGGGGCTGATCAATAGATTAGCCTTGCCTAAGTTATACACATAAAGACCACGTAGTTCAACTAACACAAACTCGATTATTGATGAGATATGAACAAATGGATTGCCAGTTTATTATGACAGACTCCTAAAGGACTGACCTAAGTGTCTCGGGGGATGATCAAAGATCAACCTTGCCTACATTAAAGGCTCAGAGACCCGTAGTTCGACAAGACGACTCTAATTTTGACTTTTTGACTGACTTTTTGACTTGTTTTTGGATTTTGATATGATTTGGATGTTTTTCAATTTTTGAAGATTTTTTGAATGTTTTTGGATTTTTTTATTTTTTGAATGTTTTTAGATTATTTGATTCTTTTGATGTTTTTTGATTTTTTGATTTTGGGATCTCAAGAATATATACAAATCTGATCCAATGAGAACATGCCCCCAACTTGATATGATAGTCTACTCCGATAAGGGTAGGACAAACTGACCTTGGGAATGGGCCGAGTAGTACTAGGAGGGATCATGACACGAACACATGACCAAGCTATGATGTGGATGTTGAATGGATGATGGATGGGGATATGGAATGTGATGGATGATGGAAGAATAATGGATGGATGATGCAGAACAAGCCATGAAAATTCTGGTGGATGGAGAGCGCTTATTTACACAAGACACATGTTTGCTAGGTTTTCACCAAGGTACTTGCCCAAAGTGCCACCGAGGTGGTTTTCACTAGAGGACGATTTTTCTCTTTACTGTTTCTTTGATCTTTTTTTGCTTTTTTGATTTTTTTTTGTTGTCACCAAGATGCTTGTTTGCTAGGTTTTCATCAACGTGACCATTTTTCAAGACTTTTTCTCATTTTTTGATTTTTTGGTTCTATACCTTGAAAGATTTAAGCATCAAATTTTTTGATATGGGAGCTATTCATGGCCTCTTGCAGAGGCTTGCCTTCGAGTGTTGATAACTGATATGCCCCTGACTTGTAGCTTGTTGTGATGACAAATGGTCCTAACTAGTTGGGCTCCAATTTTCCTTTTCCATTTGGATTAGGGATGTTCTTCTAGTTCTCCTTTAGGACAAGTTCTCTAACCTAAAAATTCCTGCTTCTGATCTTCTTGCTATAACTCCTCTTGAGTCAGTTCTGATAGACTTGCAAATGGTTCAATGCTCCCATACGCCACTCATGTAGCAATTCCATCTCATTCAGTCCTGATACTCGGTATTCTTCATCTGTGATGAGGTTTTGCAGTGATATTCTTAATGATGGAAGCTCGATCTTGATGGGTAGTATGGCCTCTAATCCATAGACCAAGGAAAATGGGGTGGAACTTGTTGGTAAGCAGATGCTGGTTCGATAGGCCCAGAGGGTAGGATTTAGTTACAGATGCCAGTCATGACCTACATCATTGACTAACTTTTTGAGGATTTTTAGAATGGTTTTATTAGTGGCTTCTTCTTGGCCATTTTCTTGGGGATAATATGGGGTGGAAAGGCAATGTTGGATTTTGAATTTTTCACATAGGTCACGAACATCCTGATTTTTTAATGGTGTCCCATTATCTGAGATAATAGCTTGGGGAACACTGTAGCAACATATGAGGTAGTTTAGGATGAACTTAGATATCTGTTTTCTTATTATGTATGTCATGGGGATGGCTTCCACCCATTTGGCGAAGTACTTAGTGGTGGTTATGATAAATTTGTGGCCACTGATGAGCTCAGAATATGCTCATAATTTGAGTATCATGATGTACTTTTAATATCTCTACTTTTACTGCTAATGGATGTTTTAACTCTTTTATTAAAGACTTTTTATCTAAAATGGGTAGTATCCTGTAGCAATACATTCCTACATTCCTGTAGCCTAACATCTCCATGTGTCTTATTAATTACCCTATTTGACTTCTCAAATGACTGATATAATGCATATGGTTTTTGAATAATGGGATAGATTTAATATGTGATTAATGAATGCATCATGTTGTTTGCCATGAATGCTTTCTTTTTCCTCTATCGCCTTGTGCATCACAGGTTGTTGAAAGGAGCATGAACGAGTCAAGCGCAGCGGATCTCTACCTTGTAGTAAAGTCCATTTCCTGCATGACGTCGAGGAAGTTGTACCAGCGAAGACTCTATGTCTGGGTTGTTGGGAAGAAACTTAAATGATCATTAATCTGGAAAGAGTGGAATGCTAAATTCTCTGGATCATGTTGAATGGATATGTTTTCATTTATGAGAAGTCTGTTCCTCAGTTTTAGGATTCATTTATGTCCACGTCTTTCTATGTTAGATTTAGGTAGTTAGTTGCTTTTCTATTTTAAATAAGTGTTCCTCCTGTGTGAGTGAGCAAGCATAACAAGCATAGAAAGGATATCATGTAAAAGTTAGTATGATAATAAGAAGTAGAGTATGTAAGAATCAGTACTATGATAAGAGATAGAGTTTTGTGTTAGTTTTCATATGAGCAGAACAATGTATACCATTTTGAGTTTATGAATAAAAGCTGATGAAGTTCTGAGTTCAATTCTTGCATAATTAGTTGATGCTTGCTAAGGCGGCCCACTTAGTAAGTATCTGTAGTTAGTTAGTTAGTCGTTTATTTTCTATTGATCATAAGTTAGATTTCATTCTTGAAGTTTCAGTGCAAACTCAGTCTTATATTGTTCCTGTAGCATCGGGAATCCATCCCTGTGTTTGTTCCTGTAGCATAAGGTCGGTTCATAGTTTGTTTCTCAGTTGTAGTTGTTATGGTTTCTGCTTTGGTTAAGTTTAGAAGGCTTTGCATTACATTCCTATAACATAAGTAGAATTCCTTTAACGCATTTATTTCTAGTAAATCATGACTGAAACTAGTTCTTAGTGCACATACAGTGTCGCTCCATTTCAAGTATACGTTCCCTGGTTTGACAAAGTAACTAAACGACCATAAGAAGATGTTAGTCGCTTGTTGGAATGTCCAATTCCCAGGTTAGGATTTGCCGTGACTTTTATATCCTTTTGTGGGTGCGACCATTTTTGGCATTGTTTCCGGGGATGGTGTCAAGCTAAGAACCTATCATAAGTCATTGTTAGCAGTAGTTTAGTCTATTATTCAAGCATTTTCAAATTCCTTCAGTTCACCATTCATTCTATTGCATGCATAGAAGAAGAGACGCTCTGGGAAGATTCCTCCCTGACCTTCCATTCATTGATAATAATCCTGAACCAGCTTATAATCTATTTGAGGAAGAAGGAGACCAAGATATCAATCCATTTGCTAAAAACCTGTTTGTTGAGTTTCCATTTGACCTAGCTGACAAAGAACCTGAAGAAAATCCATTTTCTCTGATACTCCATCAAGCAAATATGGCACGAAATCCACCTAATCGACCTCCTTTTGAGTTTCCCATCATTTCTCAATAAGATAATGATAACCTTAAAAATATTCCTTCTTCATTACTCCCCAAGTTCTATGGACTAGTTATAGAGGACCCAGACACTTTCTTGTTTGAGTTTGATATCCTCTATCGCAGCTATGATTACACTTCAAATGCTCACAGGCTGAAGTTGTTTCCTTCTACTTTGAAGGAAGGAGCTCTTAGATGGTTCATGAGTTTGGGAAATGGTGTTGTTGATAGTTGGACAGTCATGCAAACAAAATTTCTTGAGAAATACAAGGAATATTGTAAGAGTGGTAGTAAGGGAGATGATATATTCAGAATTCAACAAAAGGAGGATGAAAGCCTTGAAGACTATATCTCAAGATTCTTGTTTTCCCTGAAAAAGAATTCAGACCATACTCTCAATGAAGAGTCTCAAAAACTACTCTTCCTAAGAGGAATAAACAATACCTATATAGATGCCCTAGACCTGATGGGAGGAGGTGATATAACCCAACTGCCTTGGGATGATATCAAGAAAATATGTCTCAACTACTCTCGAGCAATTGTTAAAAAGGGTAGAGGTCATCAAGCCACAGTGGGAAAGTCTTCTATTAATGGAGTTTCACAGATGAAGACCACAAATTTGCTATCTAATTTCAAGTAGGATATCATAAAAAACATGGCTACACAGTTGGATACTATGCAAGCTCGGAAGAAATATGAGGAAGTTGAAGCAACCTTGGCGGAGTTCTATCCACATTGAAAACAGAAGAAATGGGATTGTAGATGTAAAATGGTGGCTAACCTAGAGGCTAAGCAGTTACCTACTGACTTTAAGATGGTAGAGAGTGATGATGACCAAATATTCTTCATCCCACAAAGGTGACCATGGGCTCAAAGACAAAGTATGTCTCAAGATCCTTTAACTTTTGGTAATCCTTATTCTAATTACAATAACCAGTGGCAACTTACATACGGCCCATCACCACCTTGGAATACTTCTCAACCTCATTGGCCTAACTATCAGAGTCCTCAATGGAAATCTCCTCAAGGAGGTTGGCAGCAGCCACAAGGACAATGGACTCCACCCCAAGGTAACTGGCAGCAGAATCCTCAATGGAGAAGTCCACAGCAATGGCAGAACCAATTCCCTGCCTCCCTACAGCTTCAGCAGCCACAACCTCAAGGCCTCATGCCACCTCCTGCAGCACCTGCAGCAAATATCGACCCTCCAAAACAAACCCCTATGCCTACTCAACCATTTCCAAATCCTAATAATAAGCAGCAGCAACAACAACCTATGTATTTTGCAGAAGCCAATTAGTATCTAGCTTATGCCCTAGATATTCATGATATCCATCTCAGGTCTGGAACCACTCTCCCTGCTCCATAGCCACCTGTGATTACAAAAATTCTAGATTCTGCCTCTGAACAACCTATTGAACCTGCAGAACATATACCTGTGTCTGATACTGTCTCTAAGGAGCCTGTTCTATAGCATCAGGTCAAACCACCTTTTCCTCAGATATTGCAAGTTACTACATCCAATTCTATGGAAGAGCTTACCTTTGATATTTTAGATCAGTTAAAGAATGTACACATTCAAATTCCTCTTTTTCAAGCTATTAAGGATGTCCCAATTTATGGAAAAACCATTAAGAAGGCCTGTTTAAAGAAACCAGGAAGAAAGAAAAAGGATCCCCAAACTATCCATGTTCTAGGACAGTTGGCAGATATTATGTTGGGGAAGATAGTTATTCCAAAATATACTGACACTGGGAGTCCTATGGTACAAATAAATATTAATGGTCAGATAGTAAAGAATGTTTTGATTGACCTTGGTGTAGCCATCAATGTAATGACCAAGAATACAATGGAGTATTTGAATATCTTAAACATTCAGTCGACACCTACCATCCTGCAGCTTGCTAATAGTTCCACAGTAAAGCCCGATGGAATGGTAGAAGATGTTATTGTCATCCTTGAGTCTTGGGAATACCCAACAGACTTCACCATATTGTCCACTAAGGAAACTTTGGGAGGATATCTTATTATCCTAGGTAGACCATGGTTAGCTATGGATGATGCTTTTATAGGATGTCGTTCAGGAGACATGACAATTTCTAATGGTCAGTCAAGAAAGAAATTGACTTTATACCCACCTGCTCAGCCTCAGCCAGACTTGTCTCAACTAATTTGGCCAGATTTAGGAGAGGAAACTGAAGAAGTCAATTCATTGGCTCAACTAATGATGTTGCAAACTAATTCATTTTCACAACTTCAGAGTGAGGATGACCTGCTTTTACATATTTTGCAGTCCAACCCTAGTCCATGTAGCCCATCTGCTACAGATAGTTGTATTCAGTAGTGTTTCCTGCAACAACTAAATTCTGAGAACCTGTCACCTGAATCTCCTATAGTTTATCATAATTTGCTTCCATATGAAATACAGACAACACCTTTATTAGCAGCCTCCATGAATGATCTTATCAAGCAAGTAGAAGTGTCTTCAGGCCGCTGTCTAAACATCAATAATAAACTGCCTCAATCTCATCAAGTTGCCCTAGTCACAATGTTGCAAGAACAACACATAGCTTTTGCATGGGATTATGGGGATATGAAGGGAATAGATCCTCAACTTTGTACTCATAGGATCTATATTAAGGAAGATTGTTTACCTGTCAGGCAGCCTCAAAGAAGGATAAACCCAGCACTCAGGGAAATAGTTAAAACAGAGCTCCAAAAGTTGCTTGATGCTGGTTTTATCTACCCCATTTCAGACAGTCAATGGGTGTTTCCATTGGTGATTTTCCCTAAAAAGGTGGAAAATGGAGAGTTTGTATAGACTACAAAGAGCTAAACACAACAACTAAAAAGGATCACTTTCCACTGCCATTTGTTGACCAAGTACTAGACTCATTGTCTGGGAAAAAGTATTTTTCCTTTTTGGATGGATATAGTGGCTATAATCAAATTAGAATTGCCCTTGAAGATAAAAACAAAACAACTTTTACCAGTCCATGGGGTACTTTCTCCTACTTTGTCTTACCTTTTGGACTGTGTAATGTACCTATAACATTTCAAAGAGCAGTGATCAATATTTTTGCTAACATTTCTCATGATTTTATGAAAATCTACATGGATGACTTTACTACTTATGGAGTTACTTATGAAGAAGCATTAGCGAATCTGGAAAAAGTGTTGAAAAGATGTCAGGAACATAATTTTTCTTTGAATAGTGAGAAATGCTTCATGATGATGCAAGATGGAATTGTTTTAGGCCATCATGTCTCCCAAGTAGGAATTCAAGTTGATTCTACAAAAATAGAAATTATTCTAACTTTACCAACACCTACAAAACAAAAGGATGTTAGAAGTTTCCTAGGACATGCTGGATATTATAGGAGATTTATCAAAGATTTCAGCAAAATAGCTAGTCCATTATATGCTTTATTGACTAAGGATTCTAAGTTTACTTGGACTAAGGCCTGTAACAAATCTTTCCTGCAGCTTAAAAACTTACTTACTCAGGCACCTGTTCTTCAAGGACCGAAGTGGAATCTGCCTTTTCATATACACACAGATGCTTCTGATTATGCCATAGGGGCAGTTTTAGGACAAAAAGAGAATTACATAGAGCATGCCATATATTTCATTAGCAAAAATATTCAAGGCCTTGAATTAAACTATACTGTCATAGAGAAAGAATTTCTAGTAGTTATGTATGCCCTGAACAAATTTTGACATTGTCACTGGTTACCAAATATTTGTTCATACAGATCATGCAGCAATAAGGTACCTCATGAATAAGCCTACCATATCTAGCAGATTAGGAAGATGGCTCCTATTGTTGCAGGAATTTGATATCACAATTATTGATAAGCCAGGCCGAGCTAATGTGGTCGCTGATTTCTTGTCAAGACTTCAAACACCTACACCTGACACTCCTGAGGTAATTGATGATAGCTTCCCTGATGAACATCTATTTTTTATTGCTGCTCAAACTCCACGGTATG
>VDFB02350733.1:0-24820 GCA_007258455.2 Sequoia sempervirens
GTATTTATTGGTGAGGATCAATACTTTGAAGCATTGCGCACAATAATTTTTTTTCAATCTACTACCTTTTAACCTTCTTTTTTATGTTATCTTTTTTATAGTTAATGTTTTAAACAATAATTTTATAACTCTTTTTACAACATTATTCTTCTTAATTACAATTTTTTCTATTTTAATTTAAAAATATAATTTTAAAACTATATATTTTTATTGCTTGTCCTTGTATGTATGTAAATTGACAAAGTCTAAATTTATTACTTTCTCTTGATTATAAGTTATATACAATTTAATTAATATGTAAATGTATAATTTTTTTTTTTGATTCTACAAGGGCGTCCCCATAATCCAGCTCAACAGCCTGTACCTTGGGTACTTGGGGTAAGCTAGGGTGAGACTAGTCCCCTGCAGGTGAGATCCCCTGCCCACAAGAAGTCTCACCTCGTAAACTCGGGAGTAGAGTTGAACCTAAGATCAATGGGGAGCAAACCCACTGCCCAAGCCAACTCAACTATATGTAAATTGACAAAGTCTAAATTTATTACTTTCTCTTGATTATAAGTTATATACAATTTAATTAATATATAAATGTATAATTTTTTTTTTGATTCTATAGGGGCGTCCCCATAATCCAGCGCAACAGCCCGTACCTTGGGTACTTGGGGCAAGCTAGGGTGAGACTAGTCCCCTATGGGTGAGATCCCCTACCCACAAGAAGTCCCACCTCTTAAACTCGAGAGTGGAGTTGAACCTGAGATCAATGGGGAGCAAACCCATTGCCCAAGCCAACCCAACTACCCGTACGGACCGTATAAATTTATTTATTCATTTATTTTAGACCCACTTTAATTGTTTGTTTCAAGTATAATGATTACTATGTAAAATAAGATGTTTTAGTAAAAGATGAAAAAATATTACAAATTTTTATATATATTACAAATATTAAAAGATTACTTTAAAAGATGAAAAAATATTACAAATGTTTTAGGATCATTAAATCATTGACTTTAGGTACATGAAAATAAAGGAATTTTCCTTGGAGCACTTTACCTTTTCATGGAGTGAGAGGTGGGCTCAAATGTTATCTCTCATTGAATGATTTTCATAGTTATGTGACTCTCAAGAAAAACTAAAATTATTTCTTTGAGTTGTTTTTAATTAATGGTGTATTGTTTATTCTTAAAATATTTGGTTTTCTTAAAATTGTGTGACATTTGTGGCATATTAGGTGGTTTGTTTACTCCTTTCTGATAGTGTACACTTATATCATACATGCTACAGTATACTAAAGTTTCTTACTTTGCAACAAGTATTTTATTTTCCACAACCTAATATTTAAAATAAATGCAAATTTATAATGATTGTGTAGAGTCTTTTACTCTTCTTTGGAACTTCCCTTTTATTTCCTTTCCCATTTTAAAATTTAACATGGTTGATAGTTTTTGTATGTGTCTTATGCAATATATGTAGCAATTATCATTATACATGGCTAGGGAATACACAAACTACCTATGCAAACATATTTCCTTCAAAACTTGGATTTGGCAGCACAAAATTTGTTTCCTATTCAAGATTTCATAAGAAGTTAATAAAATTTTGATGAAGAAATTTTTATAAAAAATCATTAAAATTATTCAGAGAACATCCAAAATGTTATATTGAAATAAGATAGAAGCACACACATATATTTACATATATTATTGTTAACTTGGTTCAATACTCAAAGCAATAATTCATTATAATTTCCTATGACCATAGACATTTAAAGTCCACCTATTAGTAAAAGAATCAAAGCAATCTTCTAGCTACACATAAAAGTAATTTTGCCATTGTTTATATTTATTGATTGATCATTGTCTAATTGTATTCCCAAAAATAGCTTTGAAGCTAACCTGGATGATGGAAAATTTGTTAATGAGATTTATATTCTAGCAGTAACACTAATTCTAAAAATATCACTAATTTTAATATAATTGTAACTCTAACACTAATTATAACTCTAATACTAATTATAACACTAACATTAATCCTAATTCCAACACCAACACTAATCTAAATTCTAACACTAACTCTTATTTTAACACTAATTCTAATGTAATAACTATTAATTTAAAGATAACACTAACTGTATATATTATTCTAATAGTAACACTGATTCTAACACTAACACTAATTTATCATTAACACTAATTATAACCCTAAATCTAATAGTAACACTAATTCAATTAGGGTAAGTATTCACTTAGGGTTAAGGTTAGAGTTCATTTTAGGTTAGGGTTAGGGTTATATGATAAAGATTAAAGTTAGGGTTAGATTTTAATTAGGGTTAGGATTTTATTAGGGTCAGGGTTAGGGTTAGAGTTCAATTAGGGTAAGGGTTCGAGTTCAATTCAAATAAGGGTTAGGGTTTAATTATGTTTAGATTTTAATTAAGGTTAGGGTTAGAGTTCGACTAGGGTTAGGTTTTGTATTCAATAAGGGTTAGGTTAGGATTAGGGTTCAATTAGGGTTAGGGTTCAATTAGGCTTAAGGTTTTTTGACAAAGCTTGGGGTTAGGGTTAGGCTTGGGGTTCAAATGGGGTTTGCATCAAGGTCCCTATTAGGGTTTAATTAGGGTTAGGATTCAATGTAAGGGTTCAATTAGGGTTAGAGTCAAGGTTAGCATTAAATTAGGATTAGGGTTTAATTAGACTAATGATTCAATTAGGGTTGTAGGTCAACATTAGGGTTTAATTGGGATAAGGGTTAGGGTTTAATTACGGTAGGATTCAATAAGGCTTTAATTAGGGTTAGATTTAAGGCTAGGTTTAGGGTACACTAAATTTTAGGGTATATTAGCATTCAATTAGGGTTAAAGATCAATTAGAATTAGGGTTAGGATTATAATTCAATTAGGGTTAGAGTTAGGATTAATATTATGGTTCAGTTAGATATAGTGTTAGGGTTAGGTTAGATATAAAATTAGGGTTAGGGTTAGGGCTCAATTATGATTATGATTAGGGTTAGGGTTGATATTCAATTAGGGTTAGGGTGAGGGTGTAATTAGAGTTATGGTGAGGGTCCAGTTAAGGTTCAATTAAGGTTATGATTATGGTTAGGGTTGGATTTTAATTGCAATTATGATTAGGGTTAGGGTTTCAATTATAGTTAGGGTTTAATTAGGGTTATGGTTATAGTTTAAGTAGGGCCAAGATTACAACTATTAGGATTCAATTAGGTTTAGATTTAGGGTTTGATTAGGGTTAGGATTCAATAAGGATTTAGTTAAGGTTGGAGTTACGGTTAAGGTATAATTAAGGTTAGGATACATTAACATTCAATTAGGGTTAGGCATCAATTAGAGTTTTGGTTAGGATTAGAGTTTAATTAGGGATAGAGTTAGGGTTAAGATTATGGTTCAATTAGATTTAGAATTACGATTATAAATAGATTTATAGTTACAATTAGGGTTATAGTTAGAGATAGATTTAGAGTTACAATTAGAGTTAGGGTTAGAGATAGATTTAGAGTTAGGGTTAGGGTTTGAACTAGTGTTGGTGTCAAGATTAAAATTAGAGTAAGTTTTATGGTTAGGGTTAGATATATAATTAGGTTAGTATTGGGATTCAATTATGATAATGGTTCTTATAGTTCAATTTGGATTAGGGTTTAACAAGGGTTTGGTTTATGGTTAGGGTTCAATTAGGGTTAGGATTAGGGTTACTAAAATTCAATTAGGGTTCAATTAGGATAAGGGTTAGTGTTAGGGTTTAATCAAGGTTAGGATTCAATAAAGTTTTAATTAGGTTTAGAGTTAGGGTTATGGTTTGAGTATAATCAAGGTTAGCATACATTAGCTTTCAATTAGGGTTATACATCAATCAGAACTAGGATTACGATTAGAGTTCAATTAAGGTTAGAGTTAGGGTTAAGTTTATGGTTTATTAAGGGTTATGATTAGGGTTTGGGTTTAATTAGGGTTAAGTTTAGAGTATAATAAGGGTAAGTGTTCAATTAGGGCTAGGACTAGGGTTACTAAAATTTAATTAGGGTTAGAGTTAGGGTTCAATTGGGATAAGGGTTAGTGTTAGGGTTTAATTACGGTAGGATTCAATAAACCTTTAATTAGGGTTAAAGTTAGGGCTAGGTTTAGGGTACAATAAATCTTAGGGTATATTAGCATTCAATTAGGGTTAGAAATCAATTAAAATCAAGGTTATGATTATAATTCAATTAGGGTTAAAGTTACAATCAAGATTATGGTTCATTTAGATATTGTGTTATGGTTAGGTTAGATATACAATTAGGGTTAGGGTTAGGGATCAATTATGATTATGATTAGGGTTAGGGTTAGGATTAAGGTTATGGTTGACATTCAATTAGGGTTAGGGTGAGGGTGTAATTAGAGTTATGGTGAGGGTCTAGTTAGGGTTCAATTAGGGTTATGATTATGGCTAGGGTTAGATTTTAATTATAATTATGATTAGGGTTAGGGTTAGGGTTGTAGTTATAGTTAAAGGGTTTAATTAGGGTTATGGTTAGAGTTTAAGTAGGCCCAATATTATGGTTATTAGGATTCAATTAGGTTTAGAGTTAGTGTTTGATTAGGGTTGGGATTCAATGAGGTTTTAGTTAAGGTTGAAGTTACAGTTAGGGTACAATTAAGGTTAAGATACATTAACATTCAATTAGGGTTATGAATCAATTAGAGTTCTGGTTAGGATTAGAGTTTAATTATGGTTAGAGTTAGTGTTAAGATTATGGTTCAATTAGATTTAGATTTATGGTTATAAATAGATTTATAGTTACAATTAGGGTTATGATTAGAGATAGATTTAGAGTTACAATTAGGGTTAGGGTTAGAGATAGATTTAGAGTTAGAGTTAGGGTTTAAAATAATGTTAGTGTCAAGATTAAAATTAGAGTTAGTTTTAGGGTTAGGGTCTAATATATAATTAGGGTTAGGATTAGGGTTCAATTATGATAATGGTTAGGGTTAGGGTTAGGGTTAGGTTTAGATATATAATAAGGGTTACTATTAGGGTTTAATTATGATTATGACTAGGGTTAGGGTTATAGTTACAAATTGAGTTAAAATAAGATTATGAATAGGGTTATAATTATGGTTAGGGTTAGAGTTAGAATTAGAATTAGATATAGGGTCAAGATTACAATAAAATTAGGATTAAGTTTCAATTATATTGTTATGGATAATTTATTTATATTATTTATAATGTATTAAGTTGAATGATGGATGGTTAGACTAAACATGTTTATATGCTTTATAAATGATTATATGGCTTATGAATTTTATTTATATGATACATTATTAGTCTTCTATTTTATAAATTAACTTAAATTTCACATGGTTTATATAATTTCATTATTTTCAAACTATAAAATAGATATATTTGACTAAATGATGATATAATGTATATTTTAGACAAATTTACATAAATTGATAGTTACAATTACATTATCACTTCACTAAAAATTTAAAAAATGTTTCAGTTAAACAAATGTTCAATTAAATAAATATTGTTAAACCACTATATTTGAGCAAATAAATAAGCTCGGTGATGATGAATTACTTTATATTGCTACCATTGAACATTTACCTTCACACTTATAAAAGAATGAATAACTTCGTCATATTCAATAACTTTATGAAATTATTTTAAATCAATCAAATTGAAAACATATTATGAATAGTTTTATTCTTATCATTCCTAGATACTAACCTTAATTTTATTGAATTCCACTTTGAACATTAGATAATTGATACTATGGATGTATTAGAAAATGAATCAAAAATCATTGTTTCAAGCCCACATGGCTCTATAAACTCAAACAATGTTGTTGAAACCATCATGGACAAATGTGAAAGAGTCATTTTGGAGCATTGTAGCAAAATTCTCGAACAAATTGAAAACACCAGCTTAATGATCAAAGATGTTGATGAACTAGAAATATTGCAAATGGAAGATGTTGCAAAAAAAGTTAAAGAGGTGTATACAAAAGTAGTTGCATTTCCAAAGTTTCTCAAAGAAGTATATCGTGATTAGTTTGAAAATAAAGGGCATAATACAGTTCTAATCGGTGAAGAATTTGTCATGTATTTACACCATTACAATGAAGTTTTATTTCTATAGTCTACATCTTATTTTACCTTCAATAGATCTTATTTAATTTGATATACTTTCAAAATGGTTATATGACTTATGGATATTACTTATATGATAAATTATGATACTTATGCATTTATGTATTCAAATATATGTTGCATAGTTCAAAAGAAGCTTTTTATATACATTATAGATGGTTTTATGGGTTTTGAATTGCATTTATGACATGGATTATTAATGTTATGGTTTATGCACAAACATAGAGAATAAAAGATTTGTATAAATTCGTACAAACATAGATTTATATTGTCATGGATAATATTTATATTATTTATAATGTATTAAAGTATATGATGGATGGTTAGAATAAAAATGTTTATATAATTTAACAATGATTATATGCCTTATAGATTTTCATTATATGACGGATAATTAGTGCTATGGTTTATGTAACATAATATGATTTCGTTTATTTTAAAAATAAAAATATTATATATATATATATCACTAATACCTCAATATATATATATATAATCCTAACTCTAACTATAATCGTAATCCTAACCATAATCCTAACCCAAACTCTAACCCTAACCCTAATCCTACCCAAAACCCAACCCCATATCTAACTATTATATACCCCTAACCCTAATTCTAATCCTAACCTTTACCCTACCCGAAAATCTCACCCTCACCCTAACCCTAACATTGTCCCTAACTACATGATATACCCCTGATCATCACCATAATCCTCACTCTAATCGTAAACCATAATCCTAACCCTAACCCGAACCCTATTCATGATGTAAATCCTTACCCTAACCATAACCCTAAATCTTAACCCTAACCCTAACCATTATCTTAACCCTAAACCTAACCCAAACCCTTCCCCTAATTGAGCATTAATCATAAATTTAATTGAACCCTAAATCCTAAATTTATTTGAATGCTAATCCTTATCATTTATAAAATCATAACCAAATTGAACCCTTACTATAATTGAACACTCACCCTAATTGAAACCCAACCCTATTTTAACCCTACTCATAACCATATCTTTAATTCTAATTATAACCTAACCCTAATTCTATTTATAACACTACCCATAACTATATTCTATAATTCATAATCTTATTTTAAGACTAATCCTAACCTTATTTAAAATTTAACCCTAAGACTAACCTTAATTAAACACTAACCCTAATGTTATTTAAATGTTAACCATAGTTTAACCCTGGTAACACTAACTCAAAGATTTCCCCTAATTCAACCCTAACCCTAACTCAAAGGTTTTTCCCTAATTGAACCCTATTTTAACCTTTACCCTAACCCTAATTAAAATTGAACCTCAACCCTAATAAAAGTTTGAACCTAACCATGTTTGACTCCTAACCATAACTTATATTAAATTTACTAAAATATTATTATTTATCTAATAATACAATAAATTAATATTGTATAATTATATATTAATTCATGTCATGTGTTGTGCCGACTACTACTAGCATATATAGATTGAATTTAATCTATATGAATTACGCTGATATATATTGAGGCGTTTAATTTTTCATCATGAACAACTTTAATATAGAAATATTAAATTGAAAAAATAAACACCTCAATATATCTCGACGTAATTTATATAGATTGAATTTAAGATATATATACTAGTTTTACAAACATAAAAATAGCCCATACCAAATTATAATCATTTTAGCAAATTAATTCCAATTATTTGTCAAAGTTTTGTGTACAAATACACAAACAATTTATAAATACTATTTATCACAAAATATTCAAACTCAAACCTAAAATTAAATACCGTTATTTTATTATATATAAAGATATTTGCTTTATTGATTCTTGTTGTTTAAGCATGATTATATTAAACTTTATTATTTCAACCTAATCCAACATAATTTTGAAAAATATACCTTCTATCACCATTCTTTTTGAAATTTTTTTTATTATTATTTTTTAAGATATAAAAAATAATAAAAAAACATTACTTATCAAAATATGTGCACTCTTTTTAGGTAAAGGTGTTCTATTCGCTTACACAACAAACAAATACAAGAAAAGCCTTTAATTTTGTTTTCTTGTTTCTTATTTCCACCATTCTCACCAACCCAAACTCTTTTCAACTGTATTTCAAGTAAGTCTTAACTTTGGATTTTATACAACGGTCCAAAATCCATTCATTAAGAAGAACTACTCAAACGTTGGGTTCACGTTTTAAATACGAAAGGATGTTCAACTTAATTAAGTTTTCAACTTCTCACCATTTTTCATTTTTTATTGCTGTAAGTTATAATTTAATCATTGTCTTTTACTTTAAGGTTAAGTGTAACTTTTAAATAGGTATAAGGATGTTAAAAATACTTTATTTTCCTAGTTTTTTTGTTTTGTTATGATATATGTTTTTTAAATATATAAATATATAATTTAGACTTTTTTTTTTGATAAGATGTATATAAAATATAAATTAGTTTAGATAAATAAATGTGAATTAAGGTGATTTGATTATTGAGTTAGTAATTTGAAATGTTAAAAATATAGAAATGTAAATAAAAAATAAATATTTATTTTGATAATTAAAGATGGTACAAATATTGAATAAGATTTAGATTTGATATGTCTTGTGATCATGCATAGTTACTATTAAATTTAGTGATCATTTAAGAATCAACATTTTTTTGTTGATTTTTGTGCAAGAATAAATCTTACTATTTGGGACAGATCCATAACCACAAACTTGTTCTGCACCTAGGAACTTGGCCTATGTAATTTTTGATCATTTTTCTTCACTTGTTCAATGTATTGATTTCTTCTATGCTCTTTGATGTTTGTGAGGGGTAATGGTAGGGTTGTTGTATGACTAATGCACAAGGGCATTGCACCTTGACCAACCCTTTGAAATTGAAGAATATTGAAACAATGTTCTTTAGTCATGCAAATGCCTCTAGAATGATTGTGTAACACTAAACTCCTTTTAGATCACTAATTGAAGTGTGTGGATACATACTGATTATTATGATTTGTATTTATCTAAAGATAGGGATGAATACACTGAATACATTCAAATACAAGGACATAGCAACATAACACACAAAATTGTGTTTAGTCAACCATAGGTAGGAAGGGTAAAGGTTAGAATTCAATTGAAATTTGAATTAAAAACTTAAAATCTGATAGGAAATGTTTGAAACTACAAGGATGGCCCATAACCTCAAACTATTCTTCACATAAAAAGCAACCAAATCATAATGGATAGTTTGTGCATGGGAATAAGGAGATAAGTGGTAGGTGAATATTTTTTCATAAATAAAAGGTGATGTGGCAAGGATGAATGTTCTATCATAGCTTGAAATTGATTAAGATTAATGTCATTGGGGACTTGAGACTTGTAAATCTCACTCTAAAATTTCCTTATAGATAGGGGAATTTTTAATAATCTCTAAGCTAGATATTTGTGTGGGTGTATTCCCAAGATAATCAAGGAGATTATATTGGGTAGATGGTTGAGAAGATGAAAAATCCCCTTGGATAGTTACCAAATCACAATAAGTGGTGACAACACAATTAAGACTCTTTATGGTTATGGTGGCCACTTGATAATCACTTCATTCAATTCTATCGACTATTGAATCATAAGATGAGGAATTATCAGTAGTTTTGGTGAAATTGTGAGTAGTATCCTTGTTGGATGTGGAGGATTTTCTTTAGTCTTGTTTGGGGAGAGTATTTATACATACCCATTTGGTCATTTCGAGAGATTTTTGGGTAGCCTACTTTGATCTCACCACAATCGATGAGATCATGGACGTAATTCTTGAATTTCATACACTTATATATGCCATGGCCCTTTACATGATGGTATTCATAATATTAATTATCTTTATACTATGTGGGATTTAGTTAGATTTCATCAAAATATCTATTCATAGGAAACTTACCCATGTTAGCTTGGACCAATTTTTAGAAAATCACTTTCATGGGTTCCCCCAATGGATTGTACTTATATTTGGTGTTATTTTTTTAGCTATCCCTATGGAATAGTGATAGATTGTTTTGGAAAACTTGTATGTTTTGGTTGTTTTGTGATGTTGATGGTGTAGGTGTTTGAATATTCTGAATTTGCTTTGTATATGTGACATCATAATTGACTATGTTTTTATTTTTATCCCAAAAGTGAGGTTTTTCATTGGACTGATTGTTGTTAGTGTCTTTTCTTTGTTAATTTTTACCAATCCTTTGACAATAAGGTCTTTTTTAATAGTGACCCCCTTGTCTATGATTTCATAAAAAAAATTTGCACATGGAACTTGTAAATGGAATCACATTTGTTGATTAAGGTTTTAGACAAATAAGGTATAAAGTTTTTTAGGAATGGGTCATAAGAAATTACTTGCAACGTGTTTCCACTATTATAGAAAGGTCACAAAGCTCTCATCATTGTGTTGTTTATTATTGCACAAATATAACATAGTCATATCATATTTGATATTATAAGATAAATGTTCAAAAATAAGGTATTAAAATGATTGGATGGAGCCTTAGGGTAAATGGATAAACCATTATAAGGCTTGGCCTCCTAGGATTCATGATTTTTTTTGGATGAGATATAACTCACTATAGGTGAATTCTTGACAAGCCATGTAAAAATCTTTTACATTTTCTTTGGGATCTCCTTTTCCCTTATATTTTTCAAATATGGAAATTTTATTGGAAATTTTAAAATTTTGAGGAATGAAACCATGGTAATGGAACTATCAACGGGATATGGACATATTTATTCAAGCCTATAAGTCTTATTTTTATTTTTCATCTCTTATAGTCCCTTAATAATTTCTTTCATTTTTTACCATTCTTGGAAAAAGAACTTGTAGGAATGGGATCTAGAGGGGTGTATGTCATATGGGTAAATGGAGGTAATGTGTATGTAGTGTAATATGGTTAATCTACATGTTGTTGGTTAATACATAATTTTTTTTGTGTATGAGATGTGGGAATGTATGATGAATATGAATGCTAGAAACCATGGTATGACAAAGTTGGGGGAATACATGAGTATGATATGAAATTATAAGTTGATGTTTGTAGGAAGTATGCGCTACTTGGGAGAATATATATTTTTGAAATATTATGGGAAAGGATGAAAGTTTGGTGTGGTTGTGTTTGGTTAATCAAGTATGAAGATTGATTTTGGGGTGCAAATGATGTGGTTGTATGTGTACTTTGATGGAATACACTTTTGGGTACCTTAACCCTTAGTTGTGAAGAAGAGTTGGGAGGAGTGACTTATACTGGAGCAAGAATTTGATTGGATGAAGGTTGCATGTTTAATGTAGCAATGATGCTAACTCTAAGTGTTTGTGTGGTGTCGATATCATTAGATGATGGAAGTGGATGATCTTCCCACTAGTTTCCTAATATGGTTGTGGATTGTGTGGGTCTTGTCTAGCTAGATATTTAAATCTAGAAAGGTCAAAGGCAGGTGGAATTTTAGCCCCACTTTGGATTTTTGAATTAAGAAGTGATCCCTAGCCATTTCAATAAATAAATTAGCTAAGACCAACACTTTTGGGTTTTGAAAAAACTCTTGAAATCTTGGTGAGTATTTAGGTTGTGATATAGGAGTTTCATTTTATTCATGTGTTTCATATGATGGGGTTTGATGTGAGGTTTTCCCTTGGGTTGTATGATTATGAATGTTGGTAGGTATCCTAAGGGTGTAATTTTTTTAATCCATTCATTTTTTAGCTTGTGAACTTGTGATGTGGGACATGCAAAGGTAGAACTTTGGTTATTTTTCCTTGTATTTTATCAAAAATATGGATGTGATGAGAAAGTGAGATGTAATAAAGACAAGAATATTTTTAGGTTTGTAAGTTTATATTTTGGAAGGATGGCTTTAATATTATAATGTATGAATAAGTGATGAATTGGACTTAAATGTTTGCTTCTAAGTATTGGTGGGTTGGATGTGAATGATATAATATTTTGGGATGATAATTTTGGATGATTTTGATATTTTGGACTTTGGACCAAGTTTGAATGGATGAAAAGGTTGATTTTGGATGTTGACTTTGAAAGATGGATGGGAGACTAGCTTTTTTTCAATGGAATGGAAGACTAAGAAGGTGATGTAGGATCAAAGATAAAAATATTTAAGTGTAGACCTTTATAGTTGGGAGGTGATAAAAGGATTTATCCTCTCTTACTTGACATAGACAAGTTCCCAAGTAAAATATGATAGGGATTTTTGGAGTCTATTAGCTTAGGATTTTCTAAAGTTCTGAGCCAATTTATCTGAGTTCTATGAAATATAACTTAACACACTACATGAGATATGCAAGTTCTCAAGAAAAATTTAAGCTTGGGGATTATTGATGTATTGAAAGGTTTAAACTTGACTTTAAATAAGTTTGATATTTGGATGGTTAGATGGATTTTTTTATTTGAGGGTTGAATATGGAATACTGAAGGTGTAAATTAAGTTGTTATAGATGGGTGCAATATTAAGAATTGATTATGTTTGTAAGTGTAAAGTCTAAGTCCAAAATTGAAGTAGAATGATTATGGATATGTCTAAAGTGACCTAATGAAGTGAATATTTTGGATGATAGAGAAAGTTATTGTTTTGGTTGGATGGTGTGATGAACGATGATGGGGTGTACTACCTAAGTCCAACTAAAATGAGGATGTAGAATAATGATGATGATTGGTGAAGATGGTGATTAAGAAGACAAGAGATGACTAAGTCCAAGTGAGGTCAAATTTTTGGATGCAATGACTATGATCATTTATAAAGTGGATTATGGATAATAAGTATTACAATATGGACATTTTTTTGATGGAGGTTGTTTTGGTGTATGAGGATGATTTGGTGAATATCTTATCTTAATATAAAGTCAAAAAGGTTAAATTTTTGAATTGTGTGATATGATGATTGGTTTGAAGGATAGTATCTAAAGGAACAAAAAAGAAACTAAAATAATAAAATTGCTAAAAAAAGTGTTGAGGTAGCATACGTGATGAAAGAACATAAGTGCTAAAATAGAAAGAGTGTTGAAATAATGCTAATGTAAAAGTGTTGAAACACTATAAGGACTTAAGGATCAAGTGTGTTGATTCAGGGAAGGTTTTGAAGTAGTGAGGGTGCTAAAGGATATGCCAAATGCATTAAATTGAGAGGTTCGATTTATTTTTTATTATTTGGTAAGAGTTATGAACAAACATCAAACATGATGGATAACTTTAACTCTTTAGGGTATAAATATTGATTGGAATATATTAATTTTTTACAAAAATATATGGAAAATACTTTTGCACATTCTTAAAATTATTCAAGTGGAAGTGTTTCCTAGTGTGGACCCACAATAAAATTAACTACTAATACCATCTATCGAGTGATGGATAGCTAGGGAGTGTAGTATTGCACAAGATCCCTTACGAAGGATAACTAAAGGCTTCATCAAAGGTTAGCTCCGTCTTACAACTTGGAGGTACATTGTGAGTAACTTCAGGGGGTAATTTGCTTCCCTTGCACCCCATTAGGAGAAGATTGAAAGGTCTTATCTAGAATTTACAAATGTTGATGTTATTTATTTTTTAAGAACCAAACTTGGTCTCAACAATTGTTTATGAATTTTCCATAATTCAATGATCAACAATGGTTAGGATTGGCCAACAACTAAGTGAAATCTTGCTAAGGATTTCCCTCTACACTTCAGGCTTTTCAAGACTCGAGAGGGTGATCCCTACAATGTACTTAAGGGTACTCTTGTGCCATTTACCATATACATTGTAAATAACAGATGCATTCTCACAAATTGTAAATTAGATGAAATCCTTCAAGAATCTAGCTAATCCTTTAGCAAATAATCATCTAAAGTAGAGAATGGATGACCTCACATAAAACTTTAAAACAATTTAAGGTGAAATGATTTTATTTAAGAATTTGTTCTTTGAAAGGTAGGGCTAACTCAATGACTTCAAATTTAATCAAATCAATAAAACAGTGCCTTATCCATGGGTAACAAATTCAAATTTGAAATAAACTGTAATGCAACAATGACTAAGCTCAACATTTATAGACTATTGTGATATTGCATTACAATAAAACAACTCAAAATCTCCCAAAACAAAAACTACTTATCAAATCCTCATACTCAATCACACAAACCTATGATTCCATCAGAGCATTTTAATTGATTCCTTGAATTAAAGTAGAGACAAAATAATACATTCAACCAAAATGATTGAAGACCAATAAAAGGATCCTTGATCATTTTATTAATAATCCATATGAAAAAATACAGAATGAGAGAATTTGTTTCAGAATTTTCACTTTCTTATTCAAATTCCATCACTATTGTAAAACCATTATGCCTATTACAAACTTGAATTAAGACCCAATACTCAACACTAATTCTATTTCTTTGTGCTTGAATTACAAAATTCTTTTACATGAGTTCCAAATCTCTCCTATCCAACAATTTTTGCACCTTAGTGTAGTGCTAGTTTTATCTAGCATCCATCAGTATCCTGGCCTCCTTTACAAATGCATCCAGACACACCTAAATTCTTGTCATGTTACCAACAACAACATTCAACATGGTATAATTAGTGAGACTGATCACTCTCTTAAAATGTGGGAGAAGACCTCTCAACTCATCCTTCTAAGTAGAAAAATCCTTTAGTTCACCTTCATCGTTCAGTATTTTTTGCATTGCCATGCTCCTCCATGTCTCTAAACATTTTCAATTTATTTTGCAGTTGCATACCCAACTTACCATGAAATGCTGAGATTTCACTTAACAAATCAATTGCCTTTATCAAATCAGGAATGGTGGTTGGAGCCTCATGATCTTCTTACATATTAGGTACCATTTCTTTGAGTGTTCTGACCTTGGCACTCCACTTGCTCTAGTTGTTCTGAAAAGCACTTTGGACCTACACATAACTCTTGTCACGGGCCTCATGAATGATTTTATAAACATCCCATACATTGTTGGACTTGTGCACTAACTTTGTAACCTTGCGCTTCAGAATATCATCAAAAATGTTATCAACAACCTTGGCAGTTTCCTCCTTGGCCTTCTTAACATTATCTTTCTCTTCATGCAATTCCTTCTTTAAACTCTAAATTCGCAATTCCAAGGTTTCCTTATCTTGTTAGGATAGATCAGAGGAAGAAGTTGTTGGAGAGGGAAAAGCCCTTTGTGCTGAACAACCATCCTATTATACTCATCCAACAACTTATTGTACTTATCCAATAATTTTTCATATCTATCTTGTGAAATGTGAGTTGTATCAACACTTAACATATCAAAATGCATAGTTAGTTGTGTAGCTAGTAGTAGTAATCTCAGTAGCTCTCTTTACAATGATAGCACCAATTTATTTCTCCATAGATTTGACAACCTCAAGTTTCCCAGTATTTGGTGCCATAGACCATATTGCAAGGGTATGCACTTTTGGGCTAAACCCCGAACCAAACACCTTATTGACAACATTCTCTTCAAAAATAGAAGCATTGGGATAATTTCTTATTGCATCCAAGGAAATAGCATATGTGAGCTCCCACCTAGGAAATAATAAAACACCACTTCCTTTGACCAAATCTCTTACCTCTTGGGGTGTTATGGCTCCAATGTCTTTCATTATCTTATCTTCTTCTTCCTTTTCATCTTCCTCTTGTAATGAAGGATCAACATTTGCTTTTGCATCCTCTATCCTCTTCTTGATGTCATGACTTCTCAATTGGATGACAAAGTCCCTAAACTCCTTAGTCTAGACAAAAGTGTTATCACTCATAAAATCGTTGCAAGCCTTTATCCTGACATCATCATCTTGATCTTCATCATATTCCCATTTTACTATCTTGCTGGTAGGAACAACAATATTTAGAGCATCCTCCTTCTCAGGGGAGGGGAACCTTTGATCAACTTCTTATTCCATAGGAACATGTTGAGTAGATTCTTTTGGTGCATAATCTTCACCACCTTGCTTAGTTGTTGAATAAGTCACCAATGGGGCAACTGCAGGGTTCTTTCTTGACTCCCTTGTCTGGAACAGAATGCTTTGGGTTGTGGAGTGAGCCGGTTGGATCCTCACATGTGCATCATGATGCTCCTTAGCAACTTTGGATTTTATCTTAGCCTCTTTAACTTTATTAAAAAGAGCTCTTATCTTTAAAATCCCCCAACATCAACTTAGCCTGAGCATATTGATTCTTTATTTCAGAATAAGGGCTCACATAAAAGGGGTTTTCTTTTAAATTTTTTTCTTCTATGGCACATATCTTTCTCCATTCATTTTTCCTTTTTGCAACCTCAACATCAGAAGACAAATTTCTGATCACATCTTTTGTGTATAGGAATTGATGCTACTTGTCGAATCTTTCTCCGGATCTCCTTTCTGCATCAATCACTCCTTCAGGATCATAGTATCTTACAATATCTTGTTTCATCATGTAATTATTCAAGAGAGTGAAAAAATTCTCAATCCCTTAATTTGATAAGCATACAAAGTATAAAAACCAACATTTAGGATTTATAAGTGATGCTTTCCTGGAATTTCTAAAATGCTCTTTGTCCATGGTATCTAACTGCCACATTATTTCCATAAATGTAAGTATGTTAGATACATATATAGGTAACTGATGGGGTGGCACTAGAGCTCCATAGATCCTGATTGTAGTGTAACTGGTATGCAAATACTAGTCCCCCCAATTGAACTTCTAAGTTGTGTTTTCTTCAAACTGCACAGGCCTCAAAATTTCCTTCACACCCTTTGATATCTTGCACATGGGCTTCAATCCCAATTGCTCTAGCACACCAAATTTGAAACCATTACAAAATACAACATAATTTGAACCTGGACAGTGTATATCCCAAACATGGGTCCATATTTGCATGGGAAATTCATTGTCCATGTTGTCCCTTTCTCTCAATCTCATGAAATTCCTCCATACTTTTTTGCCTCTCCACAACAACATATGCATTAACAATGAGTAATATCTACAAGAAAATGGAGACTTTGCATCTTTCAATTTGATCAAATCATCATGAAGTTGATCCACTACATAAGAGGCATATTCAAATGTTTTGTTCTAATATCTATTTTATATGTCAATAGCTATAACCATTAGAGCAATATCCATCTTGATATCAAATTTATTGTGCAAAACTTGGCACAATGAATACTCTATGTTCTTGAAGTAATCCTCAAAGTCATCACAATCAAAATCCTCAAAATATTTAGGACCAAATGGTACACCTTTCTTGTTCAAGTCCTACCTTCTATGCCTTGGAAAAACATTCTTTTTATAACCAAATTTATTTTGATCATATTCTTGATACAAGACATGAAATTTGATTGAATCGGTAGTAGAAGAGTTCAAATTGTAAACCTCAACTATCTGGCTTTTTGTAATGTCCAGCATGGGAGCTCCATCTGGAAATCTCTTGATTACCCTATAATTAGGTTCGTAACACCTAGCCTATTCTAGAATCAAGTCCACCTCCATGAATACATTTGGGACAACTAACTTGCTAATGTCACATGTCCAGAGGTGACATGTGGGGTGACTAACAAATCATTTGTTGAAAGCATAAAGAAAAAGGTCCCAACCACTCTGAGGCACCACAACATCACCTACCCCAGTAGCCAAGTCTTGAAAATGGCTTGTCAATACACCCTCACCAGTTTTCCTCTTCCCAATTGGTTTGACCTTCGAGGCAGTATCCTTAGCAATCTCCTCCATAAATCTAGTGTAATCTCTCTTCACAGTCCTTTTCTTCCTAGATATTTTAGGGACTTCTGGCTTAGCAACATCACCCTAAGGTTTTGATTTTTTAACTCTCTTCTGCTTAGGTTTTCTCTCAGGTGTGGAAAACTCACTAGGTTGAATCATTTTGTAAGGTCTTATGAAATTAGGGTTTTAGAACAGCTGAGAACTACAACCTTAATTCTCAAACTCACAGGGTTTATTCTGAATTTCAACAAATTTAATTCTACTCCCAAAACCCTACGTGAAACAATTACAATTCTCTCATCGAATAGACAATATCAACCCTAACTACAAACCCTAGCAATTCACCCAATTTTAAAACTCCCTAGTGCTATAAATTTACTCACAGGGGCGTATAAAGTTGACTTACCTGGGGATAATCGACACTTTGCTCTTCAAATTCTCTTCACCTGAAGCTCACCTTCTCCTTTCTTCTAAACTTAACCAATTATTCTTCTTTGAATAATTGCAATTGTGAAAGAAAAAGGACCAACTACCTCCTTTAAAGCTCAAAAATGGAGTGTCTTCACCATTAATTCCTAAAAGAAAGCTCGCGCAAGTGAACTAACACTTAGCCGTTTAGATTTGAATTTAGGCCATCATCTTTTTGATTAAAATAACATCAATGGTTATGCTTGCTCATTACCTTTTTCTTTCCACTATCATGCTTTAAAAAAAAGATGACACCTTAAGAAGTTGCCACATAGCCGCTCCACGTTTCTTAATATTCCTCTTGAACTCCATTGCTCATCGCTGTAATACTATTACTTGATCAAAAGGAAGAGTGATGCAAAGAGTAGCTCTGATGGAAAGAATATTTGCTAGAATATTCGCCCATCACCCATCACTCATCGCGGTAATGTTTCAAAGTTATACTTATACTTCGGTGATGTGAAGACCCCCAATGATGCAAATAAACTTGTCTCTATCCATCTCTCATTGCTGTAGTTTATTGGAAATGAAAAGGATTTCAATGATGGGCGATATAGGAAATGACACAGGATGCTAACAAGTGGCACGATCATAAGCCATGGTTTCTTACCTCCTATCACTCATCACTGTAGATGAATTGAGCGACAAAATTTTTCTATGATGCAAAGAACTACCGCGATGCAAAGGGGATGCAAAGGCCATCACACGTCACTGTAAATATTAATTGAGCACAAAGAATTTAGCAATATGAAGGATAGTAGTGATGCAAGGATAACACAAGCCATCATGCATCATGGAAGTGGAATGAAAAGGCCAAAATCTTTTAGCAATACACGATGTGAAGGAAATTTGGTTCATCGCTCATCACAAAAATGAAATTGACGAGCAATAAGGTTTCAACGATGAGCGATACAAAGACTTTAAGTGGCGATACTTGAGCACATGCCTTAAAATTTATTCATAGAGGGGTCATCTAGGAAAAACAAGGGACGAGGACTTAAAAAGACTTAAGACCACACTGGACCAAGGATATAAAGGTAAAACATTTCCACACCCCAACTTTGTAAAATATTAAAACCCCAGACCAAAATAATAAGGAAGACACCATGTGACAGGGTAAATGGAAATTCTAAGCATAAGGGATCGGTGACCATATGAGTTCAAAAAGCTCAATATGTTTTAAACTATAATAACCCATTCAAAATTATTACTTAATTAATATTATTGTAAATGGCACATGAATATACTCCAAATTAAAAAGACATAACTAGTGGCTAAAGTCAATTATAGCTACACATGTCCATTTAAAATGAGTCAAAGATTCATATATTCACTTCAAAAGTCAAATTACAATATTAGGTTTAACTTGGCTCCTAAGGCCACAAAGTCATTACATTGTACACCTTTCATCATATACATAAATGTATTACATCAAGTTACATCGTAGACTAAAATAGTCTTGAGAACAACTAAGTTTCTTCTTTGACGGTCGCCTCCACTGGTGGATGAGAACATGGTTGAAGCGCTTTACCGCCCAATTACAAAGCTTACGCTTCCCCGATATTCTTCCGACTTGAAGAATGCCTGACCTTGCATGAAAAGTTTAGCAATAGAACAATCTACAAGGTGGAATTTGGTGTGTGCCCATATATCAACATGCAATTTCTATCTATCAGTTAGAAAAGAAATGCAAGGTCTATACTAGGAATGGCAGAGAGTGAAATCACAAAGTTCATACATACATAATGAACTATATTGCTTGGCCAAGCATAATAAATGTGTTGCAAAAAAAAGAAAAAGGGTTTTGGTAAAGCAAACCTATACTCTCTAAACTCTATTTTGGCACCCATCCTGAAAGGTAACTTTCCACTATACATCTCATAACAACTATTTACCCTCTAGCAACATCTACCCATAGGTGCTCTAGTCAACTAAGGTATCACTGTTCTATTCAAGTATTTAAAATATTCTTTCACAAATATCTTCAAAAGAAGATTCAAAATACTAATTTACTCTCTAAGCAAAAATCAAATTTATGATTCACATAGTAATTCAACAATTAGTCATATCATTCTTATGATTATTTCTACTTTTATTCATAAGCATTTTCCTTTTAAAAGAAATGTACTAAAAACAAAAGAAGGTATGCCACAACTATGTGTATTTGCATAGATGAAGTCTATGTGCATACACATATATGTGCCTACTTATGTTAAGATTTGTGCATACATTATGAAATAATCATTAATTCAGATTGTAATCTTAAAATAGTATTCCATTTGACGTTTCTTTATCAAAATAAAGAAATCAGATCAAGTCTATGCTAACAGTTTTGTTAGCAAATAGATTGTCCTCTTCGAATAATAAGATACAATGACTCAAATATGCCTAGCAATGAAGACAAGTCAGTTACCAACATCTCCAGAGATCACTATTGAATTGGCGATCTTCCTCTAAATTTTGGAGGTATAGATCCCTCTTATGATCTTCAACAAATTGAAAGAATAGGAAATGAAAACGATGTTTGCTTTTAACTAGAAAGCAGAATAGGCCAAACCCAATATCAAGAAGAACTCCGATATCAGATGCAAGATACAAATAATAAAATACTAGCACAAAGACCAGCTTAATTTTTAAACCATGGGGAATTAAAATAATGAACTCAATATTATCTGAAAATGAAGTCTATCATGAAGAAAACTGCATCACTTATACAAAGATAAGATACTGCATTAAGACGCTCTCAAACACAAAGATTTAAGAACCCAGATCAACTTCACAAATTGAATGCATAAAGACAAACAATGATTTCATTCACAATAATAACAAAAAAGTCTAAAATAATATTGAGCTTTCAAAAATGATGTCTCTCCACTAGATGAACATAACATAGATTAGTTACTACAATCCCACAGCCTTCAAAGAGGCTCCCGTTTCACAGCAAAAAGATCCCTATTCAGTGCTTTTTTGAAAATAAATAGAGCTTGAGAAAACCATTCCTCTTCTATAACCATTTCTTGTAGTCTTTTTGAATTCTAATCTTTCTTCTAACAATGACCTTAAATTCTCGTAACTGCTTTTTTAAAGAGCCAATAAAATTACCACAGGAAAGCCACGTGACTACGGCTTGGCAGTAGATGGAAATTAGCTTGAAATATCTCTACAATACATACTACATTTTTCAAGATGTGTCTTTCCTATGAATATCACTAGACTTTTCAGTAACCATGTGTCTCAGCTTCTAGTTGTCATTATACAAAGTTTCATGAAGATAATTCAACCATGCTTTTGGCAGAGCTAGAGTATTTATAGTTGCTTTGTCGATTAGATCCCATGAATTTATCATCTAGATCTTTCAGGCACATAATAATGCCAATTACGTATCCTTTGAATCTAATGTTCTCGTAGAAGTATTATCAGAATCTCATCGTAAAGACTAGGAGCAAGTACCAGAGCAATTATCCATATTGACAAGCTATCCTTCAAACAAGCATGGCTAAAGCGATCACTGAGCATGTCAAAGTGAAAGGCCATTGGGCTCAAAATGAGGAGGTCATGCATTCTGTACTGAGCTTACTGTTGATGCCAAAATTTGACAAGAAACAACCTTATGGGAAACTCAGTTAATGAGGGGATGAATTGCACTAAACTGAGTGACCTCCGGGTTTTTAAAGAAGGAAACTCCTATAATTTGGGGTTTTGGAATGGGAAAATGAAGCAAATATAAAAAATAAAGATCTAACTAAGGTGATGCACCAAGATGTAGGTGTGGGCATGGTAAATCTACCTTTTGGATGGGATTTAAGGGCCCGTTCAACAATCTGCATGTCCCAGAATAACAAAAATCATAGATGAAAACTCGAATAATTTATTCAATAACATAAAATAACTCCCATACACATTTACTGAAAAGAAAAGTCAAATACATGGTCTAAATCAGCAAACTTATATTAAAATCATAAAAGTTTTGCAAATAAACTACTCGGTACAATAATGACACAGTATAATGTTTTGTCAAATAGCTAAGAAACAGAAAGGCCGAAAAACAATGGTACAGTCTGCGAGTCTTAATACAATAATAAAAAACAATAAAAAAGGCCTAGTGTCTTTCCCCTATTTTTCTATGTATGTTCCAAACTCATTTTCGGAAAGAAGAAGCAGTATATATAGAAAATAATCCCACTGCCTAAAAGCCAGTAATAGAAAATATTCCTTCACCATGAGCAATGATGTCCACAACAATGATTTTCCAAGGCCATTGCAACAGAAAAGATTTTGAGCCATAGAATGCAGTCGCCCTTGAGCCAGATGCATCCTCTACAAATGATGGTGGTGGTCCTAGTGTAGAAGCAACATAACCTTGTGTAGAAATGTGTCACTCACCTACGAAGTCAATTAGGATACGTTACAATAGAGCAGGGCTTGTTGTTCATTCTTCCTTCCCTGCGATGAAAATCCCTACGGAGAAGACACGTGGAGAAGTCTACGCTACCAACGCTAACTGTTAGGTTTACCAAAAAGTGTACGTGGAATGATGCTACATGGCATGTGGGTGGAGCTCGGTAGAGAAGCGATGGGAAGAAGGCATTTGAAGGCCCGCGCTACTGCCATGTGGAAGCATAGCAGGGCTTGGTAGAAAAGTGAGGGAGGAAATCCTTGCAAGGAGCGCATGATGGACATGTGGTGACAATAGGTGAAGCTCTTCAAAAAGGGGCCCGTGAATATTCAAATGTATAGGGCGCAAGCCAGACTTAGCAAAATATAATCAACTCGAAGGGAGCTCGAGGGATTTTATATCCACAGCTTTTGGCGACTACCAGGGGCATTTTTCTTGTGGAATGAGGAACCCAAAAATTTCTTGTTTGAAGACCAAAGCCTTATTCAATGGGCGATGTAGTCAGAGCTTTGAGAGAGAAATCTATAGAGGCGGCCAATTGGCCTCAAATGGCGTCGATATGGAGCGCAAATTCTCTTGCGCTTTGTGTAGATCGATCACTTCTTTGAATGGAAGCTTCATGGATATCCTGATCGCGGACTCGAGTTGAAAGAGCATCCACACTATCTGATAAGTGACGCTCTCAATATCCTCAGTAGTAGGGGGTTGACTGAAGCTCTAAAAAGTGGATATGTCCTGCTACTTCTCCTTAATTTTCGTTTCAATCCCGGTGTGGCCACCGAATCATCAGAGAGAAATGGGGAGGGTAGGCCTATTTGAGTTAGTTGGGAGAATTTTGCTTGCATGCTATTCATAGTTCGACCCAATGTTGCCGAGAAATCGCTAGCATGGAGGATGGCTGCATGGCAACAAATGAATTCTTTTGTTGTCTTGGTAGCTGTCTTCCGGTCCTCGATCCCTACGCTCACTAAATCCTCGTTCAACACCATGTACAACTTATCTAGCAACTTTTCTGCCTTAGGAACCCTCTCTGCAATGAACTATGGGAATTGCTCAATTGTTCTGCAAACCTCCCTACGCAAACTTGACGCTTCCACCATGAATTGCAACATTGACTAAAGAGTCAGATAGAAAGCCTTGACCTTTTCCCAGTATGAAATATATAGTTGCTGGGCCACTAAGAGGAAGTTCGACTGGGTAGCAAGGGGTTAGGGAGGATTCTTCAAAAGACCAATTTCCACATCCCTCGACCCGACATCCTGGGTTAGCTCTGCAATCCTTTTGTTTGCTACAGAGAGTTGTTCCTGCAAGGTTCTTAACTTGGCAAGCCATTTTTCCTTAGCCTGGCTTCTGGTTGTAGATTCCCTGTCTAGGGAGAGCCTTACCTCCTGGATTTCCTTCTCGAATTGAGCTTGTCAGCCTTGGAAGTCCATGTCCTTTTGCTACATTCTTTTCTTTGATTGAGCGCATTGATGTTGAAACTCTTTATTATTTTGTTGCATCTCTTCCTCTGCCTGTGCCAATCGGTCTTGTAATTCTTGGTTTTTTGCTGTAGTTCAATGACTAGGTTGGGATCTTGGGATTGGAACTTTGCAAGTTCCTCTTGGATTCTAGCCTATTCTGTCTCCGCTTGCTATGATAAGCGCACAAATTCGACATCCCTTGCTTTGTCCTTCTTCAGTAGGACCTCTATCCTCTCCTTGACATTTTTTAGCTCATCTTCTTTCTTCTTTAGTTGGCGACCGAACTTAAGAAATTCGGTGGTCACCACACGCTGGGTCTCCTCCATGAGTTCAACTTTATCTTGCAGCTGGGCTGCACACAGATCGAGTCCCATAGCATAGATGGTGTAATATTTAGGTTGCATCTCTCCTTGAGGCTTGATGACGTTCAGATGCATGGTTGCAAAATGCAACGACTATTGAGCTTCATTGAAAAGGGTCTACACCTGTGGCTCTATTGGATTTTTAGCATCTTTGTCCCTTTGCTTCCATAGCCTAGAAACTCGTGCTACTTTTTTTTTTCTCCCTCTGACATAAATTTTGCTGGTGATCTAATTAGCTCGTCTATGAAGGGTGTACAAGGATGAAG
>VDFB02350734.1:0-32817 GCA_007258455.2 Sequoia sempervirens
AGTGAACTGTACTGCATAAAATTTCGCTAATACATATGCCTTTAAGAAAAATACTACACCCCAAGAAAAATACTACACCCCAAATACATGGGCTTGTTTCAAATGCTACTAAATAGAGAAGTCAACTCCATACAAAACTCACTCATATAAATTAATTTCTCCTTCCCTACTAAAACTTGGCTAAAATTTTCATATGAACTTCTTACAACCAGTAGAAAAAATCCCTTAAGCATTTATGGACTCTGAACAATCGTATCTTATATACACAGAAAAGTATTAATACCAAAAAGTAATACCCATACTTTGTCATAATCGATTTACTTTTAACTACAATGGTGGAAACATGTGCTTCATAGGCTTGTAGACACATCGCCATGTTCTTACCTCTCTGAGTTATCCTATCTAAATTTCAGCAATACATGGGTGCCAAAGTTGCAAGGTGCTGTTACACCACCCAAAACAAGTGTTAAGTTTCACCACCCAAAACACTTCACTTATGAAACTACAGTAGACTGGTATGACCTAATGACAATGGTACTGCAAGATTTTGATACCATTTTTCTGCTTCTGAATACAATGAAGCATTGAAGGAAGGAGCAACGCGGACTGTTGAGCCTGTCTTAAGCTGTGAATGATGTAAAAAGCTGCTTTTCTGTTCAGGATTTTCTTCCTGTAACTGCAGAGTCCAACCAGAAGAGCAAAATCTATCAAATGTATTACAGGGATCATGATTGAATAGTGCAGTCTGAGTAGCACTTGTAGTAATAGCAGCCTTGGGATCACATGGGGTGTTGAATACTAGGCTTTGAGACAATTGCATGCCTGCATTGGTCTTTGAATTGTTGAGAAAATGATTATAACAAACATTGGCACTAGCAGCTGATCCTATCAGTGAACCTCCATTATTGGAAATGGTCATCATACTCTTATTACTATTGATATTGTCGCAATAGTATGTTACTTCAGTACAAGAAGTAGCACCAACATCATGAAATTCATCTGCACTACTATGGTTTTTCTGAGCAGTTTTACTTTTAGCCAATGCATGACGAAGCAAAAGAAACCTTGCAATTTTTGATGAGCTTGAGCTTCTGCCTTGCTTATTCCTGCAATTTCTGTTCTCTGAAAAGTTTGTTCTTGTGTTTTCCCCTCTAAGAAACCTGGCTGCATCATCATAGGCTCTTGCTGCATCTTCTGCACTGTCAAAAGTGCCCAGCCACAGACGAAGTTTTTGAGATGCATCTTTGATTTCAGCAACCCACCTTCCTGAAGGTCTCTGCCTCACACCCAAGAACTTGTTATGGGGCCTCTTCTTTCTTCCACTTTTGGAAGAATGAATAGACATGGTATCATTATTAATACTGTTGGCAGAAGTGTCATCTTTGCAAGAGCTGTTGCTGCTGCAGGTTCCAGCTGAGGGTACAACAGAAGTAGTTGACAATAACTTCTCTGATCCAGTAATCCCTTTGCATCCATGGTTGCTTCTCAGATCCTCATTAGAAACAAAAGAATGCAACTTTTTTTCTTTCTCCTCCATGCTACCATCCATTTTCACTGCAAGTTCAGACTCGGAAACTCGGGAAGCAAAATCTTCAACTATTGATATTTACAGTCAACCTGGTATATAAAGTCCTAAATCAAGACAATCAAACAAAGATTCCAGAATTTATTTTATAACTGAACGCTTACAAGAAGAATCATCTACAGAAGTAGATGCACTATGATATATCCTACATACAAACTGGCCTAAAGGACAATAAAAATCATTTCTCTAATATCATCTCAAGACTGGTATACCTATTAGCAAATGAAGCAAAGTCAATAAACCAAGATCTCTGCTAACAATTTTTTTTACTCTATTTTCTTCAACTTTATAATTTATACTATGTTTTCTGCAACTTCATGGAACTCCTGCAATGAATGATAAGCGATTTATCAAAAACCCTATTTATTCTCTACTAGACCTGAGATATCAGATTGGCCCGTAACTGATTGGATCCCAACATAAAACAGAAGAACAGAATAGATGCATCAACAAAATGCCAGCAAAACACAGTGCTTAACTTTAGGTAGGATGTACCCGAATTGGGAGGTAAGTGTTATATACGAGTACAATACTACATGATTCCTTGATGGGAATATAATATATCCTCATGGACATATGGGACATATGGAATGATTGAGACAATAAGAAAATCCAGATCCCCTCCCCATCGGCTCATTGGTAATATTCCATAGCTAATACATTTCATTGTAAATGTCTAGTATAATAATGGAATAAATATGTAATTTGAAAAAGAACAACTAGGGAAACTGCCAAACAATCCTAATTCATATTAGTTTTTGGATTCCTGATTAGGGTTATCTATAAACAATAATTATGATCATGTTACCCTGATTAATGACTTTTTATTTTCTCATTTTAAAGTAATTTCATTGTTTAAAAAAGTTCAATTTTCTGTCATGTCCACAACTTTGGTCAATTCTGCCACTTTTATAGGTCATTAAATTCTAACAGGCTATTAGGTTAGGAGCAGCTCATTGCTATCGTTTTGGTCAGCCCCGGCTAACAGAGCTTCCTGTCATGCCATGTTTTGAGTGTTACTCTGGAGTCTGAGTCTGTATTAATGAAATGTCTTTTTCCTTAAATAATATTTTTAACTGCATCACAACGAAATCAGGAATCACCCCATTTTCCCATAATGTTTAAAAACTGTTTGAAATGTGTCTCTTCACTGGCATTTGTTTGCACTTTATTATCAACTGTTTCCGCAATTTTGTTATTATTTACTTTCATATTTTGATGTGATCTGAATAGATAAGTAAGAGGTATTTTCTATAGCGTGTCAAATTGTGATATTGTTATTAGGATTCAACTGTGTAGTTTTACAAGTCTAACTCATTGATCCATGTTTTATGAGTAGTGGTTCACAAGAACCCATCTCTCATGACAATGAATGGTCCACTTAGCACTCATTGCATCTAGGTGATGCTCACAGAGGTGAAGTACTGGACCTTCCTGAGATGTCACCATGCATTTTCCTATTGCTGATAACTCCAAAAAAATGAGTAGAATATCAACAACCACACACATTATGAAAAAATGATTGGTTGAGCTTGGAATCAACATCAAGATGAAGTAAGATTACATCATGCAACAACAACACACCTATCAAACATTACGCTTCCATAATCACCCCAACCCTTAAAAAGATATAAAACCCCTATTACTGCATTCCAATGCTTCTCAAAACTTAAAGTTCTTGGTCTTTAACGTCCAATGCAATCACGTCTTGGACATTTCAATAGCTAATACATTTCATTGTAAATGTCTAGTATAAGTGCAATCACGTCTTGGACATTCCAATAGCTAATACATTTCATTGTAAATGTCTAGTATAAGTGCTAGGGAAACTTTTGCATTGGACGTTAAAGACCAAGAACTTAAAGTTTTGAGAAGCATTGGAATGCAGTAATAGGGGTTGTGTATCTTTTTAAGATAGCTAATACATTTCATTGTAAATGTCTAGTATAAGTGCAATCACGTCTTGGACATTCCAATAGCTAATACATTTCATTGTAAATGTCTAGTATAAGTGCTAGGGAAACTTTTGCATTGGACGTTAAAGACCAAGAACTTAAAGTTTTGAGAAGCATTGGAATGCAGTAATAGGGGTTGTGTATCTTTTTAAGAATTGGGGTGATTATGGAAGCTTAATGTTTGATAGGTGTGTTGTTGCAAGATGTAATTTTACTTCATCTTGATGTTGATTCCAAGTTCAACCAATCACCTCTTCATAGCAAGCGTGGTTGTTGATAGTCCACCCATTTTTTGGGGGTTATCAGCAGTGGGAAAATGCATGGTGACCTTCCAGGAAGGTCCAGGGTTTCACCTCTGTGAGCATCACCTAAATGTAATGAGTGCTAAGTAGACCATTCATTGTCATGAGAGATGGGTTCTTGTGAACCACTACTCATGAAGCATGGATCAACGAATTTGACTCGTAAAACTACACGGTTGAACTCTGATAGCAATATCACAGTGATCTGAATAATTAATTAAGACAATTAGAAATCTGAAAAGTTGATATAAACAAAACAAACACAATTTTATTTTGAAACTCTGTAAAAACTTCATTTGCACTAATGTTTGTGAAAACTCAACTAGAAAAAAAAAAGTGAAAAAACTGGATGGAAATCATAAGTCCCAATAAAAAATTAATATTTGGTGATTAAAGTGAATAATACTCTTCCAACTAATGTGGAAAAGGATGCCCTGTGGTGTATGGGTATGGTCCCATACTAGTTAGGTGAGGAAAGTTGTCTCAGATACGATAAGCTAGCTTGACTTGAAAACAGTAAGTACACGAGGCCATACATTTTCTCTTTTGTTTCTTTTAATTGTATTGTCCCATGGCCTTATAAAACCCTATTTCTGTCACATTTATCATCCTAGTTTTGTCTGTAAGTGTTGACCATAAATGGAAAACAACTGGTACTGATACGAAACTTTCAAACACGAGAGAAATACTGATGATCAGAGTTGACAACTACAGTCCGCACCTACCTTCATGGAGATTAAAGTACTGTGTCTTCTCTAATCATAACACAACTAGAATTAAAAACACTCTTTACAGAGTCAGAAGCTAATACAGATGTCACTATGTGAAACACACTTAACTTTGCAATTGTTTTTTCTCAAAGAAGGAATCCTTCTTTAAAAACAATAGATTAATGCATATACCTGTACTTGATTCCTGAGTTAATGCAATGTTCTAAGAAGGTGATGTGGATACTTTTGGATTTTCCTCCACTAGTTAGTAGGAACATTTTGTTTGGTTCCACAACAAATTTTTCAGTCCGAAGTTGGCTGGTGATTAGTTTCTTTGATCTGTATTGGAGCTGATGAAAACTAGTATGACAGCATGTGAATTGACAGAGGAAGGGAGTATAGATTTTATTTATCTGATTCAGAAACATGACAAAACATGTTAGTGAAGACTGAATAATGGTAAAAAATTTGATTTTGTAAAGTTTTGTGTCATCAGAATAGGATTGAAAAGTAATTGACAATAACAGTTGAATCCTCTCCAGGGCAATGTCAATTTGAAATTATCTTTTTATGTAAGACTTGATTTTTATTAATTGATCATTAGAGAACATTATTCACTTTTTGGGTTGGATCACATTCAATGATTTTTTATTTTGGATTGAATTACTTTACAGAAAAACAAATATGAAAAATGATATGAGAATTGAGAGATTAGTTTAATAAGTAAATTTCTTAAAGGTGGTTAGGATAAGGTAGAACCAAAAAATAAATAACACTTAAAATAAGCAGGGAAAAAAACAATTTTATGATTTATTTTTGGAGGTCCAAAAACCCATTCTAATTTAATTTTGTGGGTTGCCCACACAGCCTGTTAAAGCAAGCATTAGAGGACACCAAGAATGACAAGGACGTTAGAGTTTCAAGACAAAACTATCGTTGTCCATATAGCCCCACAAGCAAACAGGCCTGGTTACCTGCATCTTCAATAGTTTTTTTAATTCTGCAAACAAATGATTTGATCTTTCTTCTTTTACTCATGTCCTGTATGGTGGCCTGTTCTGTTCTAATATTAGACATGGCGTCTTATTTTCTTTTTTTAAGTTTTGGGAATCAATGGCAGGTATGGACAAACAGGGAGAAATGATGATAACAACGTTTTGTCTCATTGACTAATGGCTTCCAGTCTGACATGATTCCAAAAATCATGAGTTACTTTTATCTTCATTTGTCCTCTTCAAGGACCATCTCATCATTTCCCAAGGGCACCTTCACCCATGATACCATGACAGTTTGCTACGTCCCCTATCCTCTTGGTTTTCTAAACACATGTACTTCTGCAATGTATTCTCTTTCTTATACTAGTTGGGTCATCATATATTGCAATTTCTTTGTAAGTGTAATAAAAGTTGGTTTTTTGGCACAATGCATTAAAAAATGGTGAGAAACAAGAAAAGCAAAGAATATGAAGAAAAGATTTGAATTTGGGAGGAATGGGAGTCTAGGGTCGGCAAAGGAAGGCGATTTAATAAGAGGTCCACAATAACAGTAAAACAGAACAGTATTAGCAAATAGGGTAAAAAAAAAGTCATTTGAAGATAATAATTTTGTTTATCTAGTTTGTATTACATTCGGTTCAACAATATAATGTATAATTAATGATGTTTACAATGAACCTTTTTTAATGAATAGGTGTCATTATGATGCAGATTAAAACTCCAGTATCTGCAAGCGAGGTTCTAAATATCTTTGCTCAGTCCTTGTGTTTAAACTTCATAACATGACCTGCAACTAAAAGAAATAATTTACAGCAAAAACATTTTACTCAACAACAAATATGAAGCAATACCCATAAGCTTCAACTACCAAGCACATAAAAGGATAATTGCATTATTACATAGAAGTAATAAAAATTGAGTTTTGATTTCAGAATCAAGTCAAAATTATTGTGTCTTTCACCACCAAAGGAATAGACTCTCACACACTACAACATACATCTCCTTAAAAACAAAAGAAATAAAAAACTCTCCTCAAAAAGGAGAAAGAAAACCCAAAATTAGAAACTGCAAACTGACAGTTGCCACCCAAAAAGAGCACACGCGAACAGCTAAAACAAGAAAAATCAGATTGATGAAGGGAGCCCATCAATCAACTATTACACATGCCCTGCCTTGGAAAGATTTGGCGGTTACATCACATTACTATTAATTTAGAAAATAATATTACTGTATTACACATATTCACAAAAAAAGGTCGGTGGTAAGAAGACACATCTCGAAAGTCATATCGGCTTAGTCTAGAAGCATACACATATAAAAAACAAAGAAAAAGTCACTAAGCGATGAGAGTAGTGCTAGCAACAGGAGAAGGGTCCTTGTCATCTGGTTTACCCCATTCATCAGCATGGTCGAGGGTGACGTCAAGAGGAGCCCAACCATTGTCTTTTCAACTTTATCTTCTGGCCGATTGGGAAAAATCGTAGATCCACCCACGAGAGCCACTTAGAAGATTTAGTGAAAAATGTTGATCCTATTTTTGGCCAAAAAGTGGGACTCATTATTGTAGGATTACATTTCTATAGTTCATAAAGAATGTCTCTATTTATGGCACTATATGGATACAATCCTCCAACCATCATTGAGGGTGACACTAAGAGTTCAAGATGTGGAAGATCACATGCATCATCAGTTCTAGGTAATTTTAGTACTCAAGAAGAATTTGGCTATGGCACAAAATAGAATGAAACAACAAGCCGACCAAAACCATAATGAAAGGAGTCTTGAGGTTAGGGACTGGTTTTTCTTGAGATTACATCCTTATAAGAAAATTTCCTTGAAGAAACAAAGAAAAAACGTTATCCCCAAAATATTATGGTCCATACTAGATTATGCAAAAGATAGAAAATGTTGCCTATAAGCGTGAGCTACCTCTAATAGCTAAGATACATCTAGTTTTCCATGTTTCTTGTTTAAAGAAAGTGATTGGGCATAATATTCCTACGCACACAATATTACCATATCTAGATGAAGAAGGAAGAATCATATTGGATCCATAGTTAAATATTTATACATGCACAAATACATTGAGGACTAGGTAGGCCACTCAACAAGTATCTCATTCAATGAAGAATTTACTAGTTGAAGATGCCACATGGGAAAATAAAGAGTTCATCTAGAAGCATCCACACTTGATTAGCATTGAGGAAAATGCTTCTATAAAGAGGGGGCATGCTACGCCCATTATCCTAGAGAGTTTATAGGGTTATGATTAATTGACTTGTAGATACCTTAACTCCTAATTAATTCATATTACCATTATTATAAATTCATAATTCATTAATTAGATTGGCCTAAGGATTATATATTGTCTAAAATCAGCCTAGGTGATATCCTAGGCATAAGTACAATATATATAGGAGGAAGTGAGTCTTATTTGATCATCAAATTGTGAATTGTGTTCTCATTGTAGATATTTAGAGATTTTCTCCATTAAAGTGGCTTGTTGTTCTCAATTATTATGAAGTATTTATAAAATATTTAATATTATAATCCTCCTTTGTGCAATTTATTTCATTATATACCAAACATTCCTCATAATTTTAAAACAATTCTTTAGTCATACTTTAATTAAATATATTAGTCATTTGTTCTTCATTTGGATAAAATTGTATATTGTCAATAGTTGCTTGAACAAGAACTTGAATGTAGTGAACATCAATATTAATTATACTTTGGTTTAGCATATGTAGCAATGAAAATAGTACGCCCCACCTTTGAGGAATGGAGCACAAAGGTAGGGTTCCTATTTCACACTTGTTACACTCAAGGAAACCTTAGAGATCTCAATCAGAAGATAGAACGGGGGAAAGAGATCTTGCAATAAGGTATCCTAGGGTTTGATTAGAGACAATAAGAGGGTTCACCACCAAGCTAGGGCTTGGAAAGACAAAAAATGAATGCAAGATGCAAAGTACCATGCAAAACCTAACCAAATGACTTAGGAAATGAAATTGAAAATCAAGATATCAAACAGAGGTGCACTTGGAAGAGTGATGAGATCAAAACAAGCTCCAAAACCCTAAAAATTTGTTGTTTGATGCCCATTGGGACTCATACGCCAGTCTGGGCAATTTAGTCCCAAACTAGGTTTTTTGTGCCAAAACTGGAATCTAACAGTGCTTAATCTGAATCTCCTGAAACCCAAAAAATGGCAGTACTGGGACTCATACGCCCAAGGTGGCGTATCAGTCCCAATATGCTTTTTCAAAGGGCTAAGACCTGAATTTGCTCTCCTAACTCTGTTCTTTCTGTCTCACTTTTTTTTGGGTTGAAACTTTGATTTTCAACCTATAGGAGACTTTTTGTGATCTTACCGACAAGGAAACAACTAGGACAACTTTCTTCAATCTTGTAACTTAGTCTTCAAAGATCTTTCAAGCTCCAAGACACCTAGATCTGCAATCACACATGTAGAGAGAGAGAAACTTGATTATTAGAGAAGAGGAGTTTTCCTTAGTCAAGCCTCTTTTAGGTAATTAAACCAAATGATGAGATAATGAAATAAGGACATGAATATGAAATGTTCATGGAACATGAAACATGAATAATGATACCTTGAATGATGTTGTGATACATGAATCAATAATCTAACATGAAGTGGCCATGAAGGATGTAGATCTTGATCTTGAAATAAGTGTAGAACAATGCTTAGTCTTGGATCTTGAATGCAACATCACAACACTAGCTCAACAACATGTTTGATGTTTGATAACCTTAACATGATGATGGATCTTGAATTGCTGCAACAATTGATGAAGAATTCTACCCTTGAATGCTTTAAAGATGCTCTTGAATACTCTTGTGAAGTCTTGTAAACTCTTGAAGGCTCTTGTAAACTCAAGTTTTCTATAAGGCATGCTCTCTTGAAAGTCTTAGGTGAAAATGAGTGAAATAACCTTGTATCTATACTTATTTATGCCGAATTTCCTGAATTACAACACTACAAGCCAACATTAGATCTAGGAGGATAAAATACTGCTAAGAATTTGAATTAAATTTGATTTTGGGCCACATGGGACTCATATGCCACAAGTGGCGTATGGGTCCCATTAGGCTTAACTATGGGACACATTTTAAAAAAATGCTTAGAATGATGCAAAATCAAGATCGAGGCCCCAAAACTTAGGTGGGACTCATACGCCCAAGGTGGTGTATGAGTCCCAGATCACTAAATCTGGGCCACACAACATAAAAACACCTGAATTATGATTGGATGTTGGTTTATGTCGGGATTATCCTCGAAAAGATGCATTAATTAAGGCTTTTGGATGCAAAATAAGGCCAAATAAGGCATAAAGAATCCCAATTATTTAATGAAACCCTAGATTAGTGTGAAAGAAATAGGATACACTTTACAACACCCAGAATAAGGCATAATTAAGCTCATTTAGCTTACAAGTGTCATAAACTTAATGTGAAGGTGCAAATAAATACACTTTACAACATTAAATTAAGGCAAAGTTAGATCAATTTAGCTTAAAAGGACCTTAAATCCAATGTGAATGTGGAAAACACATTACAAAATTGTATCAAGGCAACATTAGGTCCATTTTAACGTTAACCATTCCTAGATTAAGTGTGAAATTGTAAATGACGATATTTTTCTACACTATAGCATGGAAAACTAGATTGTTTGCAACTTGTATGGTGCTTTGATTGTCACAATATGAAGTAGTAAAATGTTTTAGAAAACCAAGCTCAAATAAAATATTTCAAGGCCAAACTACTTTCTTTTCCACTTCTTTTGCTACTCTATATTCTACTTTACATGAAGAAAATGATACAATTGTTTTAGTTTTGCTACTCTAGATAATAGGGCTTGATCCAAGCTAAAAAAATAAAACCACCAATAGATTTTCTATCATCTATATCACCACCCCAATCTGAATATATAAATTCAACCAAAGAAATTGAGGGTTTATAGGCATAGTGGATATCATAGTGTATTGTCCCATGAACATATCATAAATAATTAATGTAGCAAACCAATTACTTTCTATAGGTGCTAGCATAGATTTTGGTATTAGATTGATCAAAAAATAAATATATGGTTTAGAATGAGATAGATAAGTTAAGCTATCTACAAGTTCACTATTTAAAGTAACATGTACCCTCTTGGAAGTACATTCTTTAGTAAATTTGAATACAAATTGTTCAAAGGGAGTAGAAATATGCTTGCATTCAAACATGTTATTTTTTTCTAAAAGATCTAAAGCATATTTAGATTGTGAGATGAATAATCAATCATGCAACCTACAAAATTGCATAAACCAAGAAAATAATTTAGTTCACCCAAATCACTCATATGAAATTCCCTTTTAAGATCCAAATTTAAATTGTCATTTAATAAAGGTTATGATGTTGATCTACAAAACTTCCAGTGGTTGATTCATATATATTTCCTCATTTAAATTGTCATTTAAGAAATAATTTATAACATCCATTTGATGAATATGCCACATGAGACTAAAAACCTAATTCTAATTGTATTCATTTTGTCAACTAGAGCAAATGTTTCTTCGTAATCAACACCTTTTTATTGAATCTCAAGTAGCAACCAATCTAGCTTTGAATTTTTCTATAGCTCTATATGATTTAAATTTTTTTTTGTACACCCATTTACAACCAATAAAATTATTACCTTTGGGGAGTGGCACAAGTTCCCAAGTTCTATTATTTAGTAATGCATTAAATTCCTCTTTCATGGCTTGTTCCCATTCTTTTTTCCTTCTAGCTTTCTCATATGAGATTGAGTTATTTATCTGTAAGAATTTGGCTATGAGAACATTGATATTCCTTCCTTAGATCTTCGAGCCTTGCCTATATATCTCTTCAACAATCATTGTCTTCTATCTAGTTGAAAGTCCTTCATCATCACTACCTATAGAAAATAGCTAGTCTCAAGCATTAGTTGTTTCATTTTTAATAGTATTATCTTTATTAGAAGTAGTGCACTCATCAACTTCATCAATAAAGTTTCCTTTTTATTTTTAAAATATATAAAAAGTATAAATCATTTATGGCTATGAGTTGTAAATGTTCATCAAAATTTACATATCTAATAATAAAGATCTTTTTTGTTACCAAATCATATAGCTAGTGAGCTTTTTGTTCTTCACTATAACCCATAAACAAATAATTTTACTGTTTGGTTCTAAATTTTCCTATTTTCATGTGGGATGTGTTCCCAGAAAATGCATCTAAATACATTAAAATAGGCAACATGAGGCTTTCTTCAACTCCATGCTTCTTCAAGGGTGATATATGCGAGGGCTTTGGTGGGGATTCTATTCATAATATGTGCAGCACAAGAGAGAACCAAACCCCAAAATTTATTTTGAATTTTTTTAAAATGCAACATGCAATGAGCCATTTCTAATACAATTAAACTTGTAGATTAGTTATCATTAGGGTAAACGTAGTACATTGGAGCATTTTTAGAACATTCTTAGACAAAGATGGAACTACATGAATTAAATGGAAGAATCATTCAACATTTGACATGTGAAAACAAGTACACCCTAAACCCATAATGGAGATTCCAACTACATACTGTAAAAAAAAAAAATTTATTTATAAGAATTCCAATATATACCATAGTGACATAGGCTATCATGGGAATAAATCCACATCAAATTGAATATGTATAAAATAACACTAACATACTATACCACACTTATAGTTGGAACTAGGACATATCATCCTTGTTTTATATGAAATATCATTCATTTCTCATTGCAAGGAAATATTTTCTTACCAAGTTCTATAGTAAATCAAGAGTTTAAAATATTGTAATGTATCATATTGTAGATTTACTTCTAGAAGATAATATTTTGAGAAGATACACACTATTTGTAAATATATTTCATTATAGTTCAAGATTAATGCCTTATGTTAGGAATTTGCAGGCAAGTACAAAGGATATGAACTACCAATTAAATGCAGATAACAAAAATAAAATAGAGAAATACGAAATTATAGAAATAATAGAGGCGAAAGACAATAAGTTTTTAACATCGTTCACCCAATTATCAGGCCACGTTCACAAAAAATAGTCCAATAATATATTAACTTCCAACAAATAACATTTACAATAACTTACAACAATGAATTGAATTGATATCCACTACTCTATAATTTTGTACATAGAGTTATGTGCGCCCAACACATAAACCTACATTTAAACTCTGTCACAAAATGCGACACACACAATTTTTTGTACACTTCACATGCCCTACAACAACAAAATCAAACACCACGTGATTGTTCCTCTCCCTTATGCGTGCATTGCTGCTAGCATTCCATCGTGATTGTTGGAATTCAAACGTGCAGCCAAAAACTATTTGTTTTCAAAAAGTTTTACAATTATACATAACAAAATTTCATAAGGAAACTGACAATAATTTTTTTTTTTAAAATTACTCATTTTTTGCTTCAGGGGCATTGTCCCCAATAGCTCCTGCTAGGGGTGTTGCCCCTAGACCCCCCTTGTGGGTTGCACCCTTGGGCCCTTGCTGGGGGTAATACCCCCCAAAACGTACAAGAGAGGCTCCACCCCCCTTGCATTCCCTTGTTCATTGATTTGGGAGGAAAACACACCAAATAAAGTGGGGAAAATTTAAACTCTAAGTCCTACAAAATAGTGGAGATATATTTTGATGTTGTGTGTTGGGTACAAGGTATCAAGGAAGTTTTTTAGTAAATAAACCATTGAATGCAAGGAATTTTTTATGGGATTAGAAGTCATTATACTTCCACAAAGGGTGGGTAGAGGTCAAGGTTTTAACATTGCAAGAAGAATAAAATAATGTTTGAAATTATCATAAATGTATAAACATACTTGGATACTATTGAATAATATAAAAGAAGAGGTCATAACCTTATCAATAATCTAATGAATGGAGAATAAAATGAAAGAAGAAATACACAAGGTGTCATACCAACTATAGAAGAAGATGAAGACCAAGATTATGTAAATATGTTGAAAGTTATTTCAAGTATCGGTAAGAGACTTAGGATTGAGATTCCAAGTTATTTTGGTAGTTTAAATTCTAAAAGAGTAATAGATTGGTTGAATTCTATAGAAAAATAATTTCAATATGAGGATATTTTAGATCCTAAAAGAGTCGGGTTTGATTTATTTTGAGTAGCATTCATAAAATATTTTTAATTATATAAGTACGTTTTCCAAAACAAATCTATACATATAATGATAGTAGTTAAATGAAGAGTTGAATGGACAAGTGTGAGAATTATTGAGGAAGAATTTGATTAGGGAAATTTTGAGTATATTTGTATAGATTCTAGAGCCATCAATAAGACTATAATAACATATATAATTTCATTGTCAAGGATGGGTTAGTTGACGCTCTACTTGAGTGGAGAAAAGTATTTTAGTAAGATAGATATGAAGAATGGGTATCATCAAGGGTAAGGAGATGAATGTAAGACAACATTTAAAATTAAGAAAGAAGTGAAAAATTAGACATAAGAGACTTATTTAGATGTTTATCAAGTGAAAATACTAGTAATATGGATATTGTATTAGCACAAGAAAGGTTGTATATAATAATTTATTAGAGTTTAGGAAAAATTCTATTATAGATAGTGTATGGTTACAACACAAGGAATATATATGAGTTAAGAGATATCAAATACGAAGAGAAAATAAGTGTTGAGGTAGAAGATTTTATATAGCACATGAAGAAATTACTTGAGGTGAGGAAATATTTCAAGAAAATGAATTTTAAGTATAGGGAGAAGCCTAATATGAGGAAATACAAGTACTATGAGATTGGAGATGAGTTTGCATTATATTTGAGAAATGATATATTTTGATAAGTTGCGTACAATAATATGAATGAATTTTGGGCTATGTAAGGTCATAAAAATAATAATCTAGAATTCATAGGAAGTAGAATTTCCTAAGAGATTTGGCATGTCATTAATGTTTAATATTAGTGATTTGTATAAATATCACAAAGGACAAATAGAAAAAAGTGAAAAATGAATAAGGGAAAATAGAGGTCAGAGCAACAACCTAAATAAATTAAAGAATATTGGAAAATAGAATTGGAAAGTATACAAGGAGAAAAAATATGAAGAATACTTGATAAAATGAAAGGAAGATGTATTCAGGATTATACACAATTGATGTCTACAAACAAGATGAACTATAATGGGTGAGAAGATAATAATTTGTCCCTTTTCAACATTATTGGGTCACCAAAATCAATGTATTTTTAGCATTCTACATATTATATCAATTATATCAAAAAAATTATAATAAATATAACAATGCAAGCTACCATTTTATGACATTTTCTATGTAGCTTTAATTTATAATTTTCTAAAGTAAAATTAATTTTTATCTTATTTTGTTAGTCTTTAAATTTTTATATATTTTTACTATTTTTTGTTGACTAACATTTTACAATAACACATAACTTGAACCACAAATTTAAAAAATCTATGATTCCTTACAAATAGATCATTAAATCCAATATTTAGTGGATGTATACTTGTTGGTCAGTGAATATTTAAATTTTTTAAATTGGAAATAATAAAATTTTAAGACCTATATTTTTTTGTCATACAATTCTATTTATATATATCAAAATTATTATTTTTACATTGGGACAAGGATCTTGTTATCTAGTAATGTGTATTTTTTTTTAATTTTCTAATATATTTTTTAATGTTTCCTTATGTCTCAAATAAAGGTCCTTATTTATTTGTAATGGACCTATGATGATTATAAAAATAAAAATATTTTATAATTTTTGGGGAGTTAATGCTAAGGGATGTGTGTAATTAAAAAATTGTATCTTTGGATGATTTCATTTGACCCCAAAAGTATTAGATGAATTGGTTTTTTCTTAGCATTTTATGGGAGTGGATGAGATTGCATAGGGGTTTCCACAAAAGAGGATTTAATCTAAGCTTAGGGGGTTTCATTTAAGAGACTTAGATCTAAGCCTATGGAGGTTTAATCTAAGGGAATTAGATCTAACGTTGCTAGTCTTAGATCAAATTCACCATGTATTTCTTGACCATGGCATGATTTTATGCTAAAAATAGTGTTCTTCCACCAGTAGGTGTTATGCCCCTACCCCTATGGTGTGTATAGTGTTATGCGTAGTCGTCTTATGACTACCTTAACTCTTAATTAAGTCATATTATCATTATTATATTGTATTTAGTTATTTCGGTCATCTTGGGTGATATCCTAGGCATAAGTATGGTATATATAGGAGGTATAGGTAGGTTATTATCATCACGTTAAGCATTGTGTTCTTGTTGAAGACTATTGGAGGTATCCCCTTGAAAGTAGATTAGGAGGTTGCTCCCTCAAAGTGGCATATTATTATCAAGTATTTATAGCATATTTCATATCATATTCTTCTATTGTGCAAGTTATTTCATAAAAAAATGGTATCAGAGCATGATCTTGCCACTATGACGATAAGGATTTTTTTAAATTTTGGAGGTCTTTTTGTGAAACAAATATCTCCCAGGTTTTGGCATATTTTTATTTGTTTTTTAAAGTATTTTTTTATGAGAATATTCAATAGTTAGTATTTTTAAAGTATTTTTGAATAGATTATTTAAGCAAATACAATCCAAATTTTAGAAGAATAAGAGTAGAATTGAGTGATTTATTGTAGAATTAGGGTTTCTACCCAATTTATTTAGCATAACTTCCAAATCTTGTTAAATTTATTCTAAATTTTTAGTGGGCTTTTGAAGTAGTTAGAGAGATGCCTACAAAAAAATTCAAAATTAATTGGAACATAATTAAGTGTTTATTGCATATTTATGGTTTCCAACAAATTCACTTTCAAGGTTGCAAAACACTTAATTTTTGAGAGATTTTTCTAGGAAAGTCCAACCTAGGCCTTGGTAAGTTACAAAAGATGTTTAGATTATTTTGACTTCATTTATGTGATCTATTGCAAAATTATCTTTCTAAAACTTCTTCACAACAAAAATTAGCCACAAAAAAAGAAGAAAAAGAAAAATAACAAGAAAAAGAGAAAGATAAAGTGTTACACCCTGATTTATTTTACAAATTACTTTTAACTATTTACACCAAAATGTGTTTTGATATCTATTGATGACTATATGTTATTTGACATTTTGATTAAATTGAATGCAATGCAATGAGTTCCAATTTTAATGGTTATTATTATTGAATAAAGATTATGATGATGTTGTGATTAATAACATGCTAACTATTTGATTGGATTTCTAAGTAAAATGTAGGACCAGTTTCTTACCTTGTAGAGGGAGAGGGAGAGTATCACCGAAGAGAGGAGTATAGAATTTGGAAATAAACAAATTTATGTCAATTGAATTGAAGCACACATTCACGTAGGTCTAAGAAATCAATTTGATAAGTACCCTAGTCCTATCATTGAGTCAATTGTTGTGTTTTATCTAAGTTGGGTCAAGCCATAGGGTTAGATTGAACCTTGTTGGTTCTTTGGACTATTATATTTTGATAAGGAAAAATAAAGTGATATATGTATAAGAATCATTTTATTTCTTTGATTTGTCAATCTTGATTATAAGTCAAATCGACTATCATTAAAATGTATTAAATAATATATATATATAACAAACACATTGTGGGGAATATAAACCTTCGTTGAAGGCTTGAATATAGGAAAATTTAAATGGCATTACAACCATTGTTGTGGGAAAAAAGATGACACCACAATCCCAATTTTTTGTTTTAGCCACTAAGTGGCAATTAAACTAACTAATGAATACATAGTTATCAACCATTGAGTGAGTCATGTGAGGGTGGTGAATTAGACTATTTGGTCAAGCCTTTTAAGGGTGATAGCTACTATTATTAGCATGTTAAGTTGATGAAAGTGTGGTGCCAAATTTATTCACGGTAGTTGGTAATTAATACCAATAGTTTAGATTGAGGTTTCGGGTGTTAAGGGAGTAAAAATGAATTTCATTTGGTATCATTATTCATTTTTCTTAGTTTTGGGAGAGCAGTGATGAGACTAGTAGAGAAGAGTTAATTTCTTATTATTCTCTTTTTGCATTGTTATTTGATATTGATTTTTGTGAAGAGAGTTGCGATGAGGACGTGATAGGAGAGATTTTTTTATTCTTTTCTCATGCTTTTTGGGAGTGATAGATAAGAGATAGAGGATAACATTGGAGTGTATTATTTCAGAGAGCTTGTGATTGTTTGTATCATCATGTTCAGGAAAAGTATTTGGGTTGAGCTTAGTTATAGAGCATTTGAGTCTTATATATATGTAATATATATAGACAATACTCTCAGTTTTGAGCAAAGAGATATTTGTTGCTATTTGTTTTGGTATTTGTTGAAGGAGTTTTACAAGCAAAGTCTGAGGTTCAACAATTACAAGCTGAGTTTTCTTGGAAAAAGTATGTCAATCATTATGATTGTGATATTGGAATTACAAAAGTACAGAACAAAGAGTAACCTGGGCATGTTTACACACTTTATTATTACTGTGTAAATTCGTAGTTTCATTTTATAGTTTTAGTTTTTAAAAGTTGAAGGAATAGTTAATTATTTTGATGATTTTTTTTTTAAAAGATGCAATGCACCTATATTATTAGGGGTAAATGCTTTTGACCAAAGATATGAACCAGGTACAAGAAACCACAAGAAACTACCGAACCCACAAGCACAATGGCCCAACGAAGGCACAAGGCTTGCGAGCTCATTGGCCCAATGAGGGTTTGAACCCTGGTGGTCATCACTACAACCAAGTGACTTGACCACCAAACCATGCCCTTATCACAATTACATGTTAAAATAGAGAAAGATTAATCTAATTTTTTCAATTTGAAACAATAATTTCATTAATCTTTCTTTCACTCTGAGATGGACAAGAGAGTAGAAATTTATTTCTCTACTGTGTTTTTGATATGATAAGCAACATTTATAGGGTGTTGTACCCTACACGGAGAGCCCCAAGGGCCAGAAAGTTCTAGAACAACAAAACATTAAATAGACTTAAGCACCAAAAAACATAACCAAAACAAGATACAGATCAACAACACATTGGACCAACAACAAACCAACAACAAATTAGCTAGCTTTTTCCCAGTTCTTCAACAACAGCTGAACCATATCATCCCCAACCCATTATGGGTGGTCCTTGGTCTTTTTCAACTCCATCTCTTCCTTCATAGCAGCCAACAGGGTACTAGTGACACAGTGGATCATCCTGATCGTGAATCGAGTCAACCTATACATTTTTTTGTCCAGGATGTCCAATCTCTCTTTCAACACACCAACCTCCTCCCCACCGCTCATAGTGTACTCAAGAACATTCTGCTCCATCCCCAACGGCTCCGAAGAGTGGGAGGCCAAAACCTCTTGTAGATCACCACCCGAGTCAAGAACCGAAGAGGGCCCTCTGACTTTCTCACCAAGCTCATCCTTAGACACCACATCAACACAGCTATCCTTGCTATCCAACAACTCCTCCTCTGTGTCCAGGTCTCTAACTTGCACTTTCTTTTTGTTCTTAGCAAGCCTACCTGAATGTCTTATAATTGCATCACAACCAGTAACCACAGTTTCCACCACCACCATATCCCCCAAGGAATCCTTTCTGACAACATGCTTCCCTTTATTCAAAGGCACCTTCTCCTCCTTACCCTTCTTCTTCAGACCATGTTTACTAGGAGTCCTAGCAGGAGTAGACTTAAGGTCACATAAGCTAATTTCCACACTGGCTTGGGCAGTACCCTCAATACCTTTGAGTGTTTTAGTAAGAGATTTGGGTTTCTCAGTAGGGACTGGGTGATTCTTTTTAACAGGGCCTTTAGACTCAGTCAGAGATAATTTGGGCACAGTGGGGTTCTCAATTTCCTCAATACGAATGTAATGACCCTGCTCACATCTGACCTTAAAATGTTGATTGGAGGCTCAAAGACTTTCGTCAAACAATTCTCATGCAACCTCCCAGCTTGCTGGTTTGAGTTATCAATTTGATATAAATGCTTGAAGATGATACCAAAGTACTCCAAATGCTTGGAAATCAAACTACAATGCATAAACTATAACCTAGATGCGTCAATGACTCAATTTCATCTTTAACAATGTTCATACATGATTCCTATATGCAAAAAGTGCACCTACAACCAATTGACATTATGACAAACAATTGGCATACATTCTTATATCAACATTTAAATGCTCAATACAACAATAGATAACTCCCAATAGCTGATATATTATTGAAAATGTAATCCTTCTACAATGATGACAATGCAAGTGCCAAGACTCTTGGCTTACAACTCATATAATGATTTCAATCAGATCTGATGTAAAATTACCACAGCCTGATTTACCATTTATTTTTGTATCAACATGATATGCAAATATCTCTTACTACAATGGCAATGAGCTCTTACAACTGACAATGCAAATGCAACTATATTTAAAATGAATAGCACAATGCAAATTTATTATTTGAGGTGCCAAAATAGAAACAATATTAAGTCTGATGAACTTGGTAATGAATGGCAACTTGCATAACAATTCGTTCCTACATGCTCAAGCTGAATTTGCCTCAAGAGAAGCAACGCCCAAGTTCCTATTCACCCAGCAAAGACTCCTGAATTTCCTTGGAATTTATTGAAGCCCCAAACACAAAATCGCCCCTATTTGAGATCAGGCTTCAGAAATTAATGAATGATGCCCTCCTCTTCATTCAAAATGTATAAAAATTTATTCTTTGATCTTCCACAATGGTGTGCCCAACTTCTGGTGAAAGTTCAATGCAAAGAGAGAACCTCCTATGATTAAATTCGTGGCTCCCTGAAGTCTGAGTATAGTCTGATCAGAATTCTTGTAATAAATAAATGACACCTTGAAACTCCTTCTCAAAGCTTGTAAACTCATTGACTTTCATCCAAGAATGCAATACCTCCACACCTTTGAAGAATCGATGCCTTCTTAATGCAAATTCGATGAAGACGATGAACTCCAAAATGTCTTCAACAATGCTCCAATTCGAACCACACAAAAACTTGGCCAAAGGCCACTAAGTTTTTACAATGAAGCTCAAATAGAAATTCTAAAGTAACTTCCTCCTAGCTGCAATAATTCAAGTGATATTTCACACCCTCAAAATTTCTCACCAATTGAGAGTTTTCATTCTCAATGGCCAATTGTGACTACTGCAGAAACCCTAGGCTCCACAATGCACATCAACAACAAACATCAACATCAACAACAACAAATCTGGATGATAGGAAATGAGCCCATGATGTCTATTTATACTTTTTCCTCAAGAGGTCGGCCTCCTTCTAGAACTTTCTCAAGTCACCTTCTAGAAGGAATATTATAATATTATTTTATTTTATAATTTACATTTGCACTTTATAATAAAATAATTATTCATAACATAAAGTGCAAACATAACATTACTTTATAACATGAGGTTTCTAAAAATAGAAACATATCAAGAAATCATTAGAACACCTCCATATGTAGACTAAATCATGAAACGAGCCAACCAATCAACTAGGTATCTGCGAAACGACCCTCTTATTACGCACCATTAGCCTACAAGGATCAGGAATAGGCTAATTCCTCCAAATGCCAATGTTCATGAAAAAGGGGACATTACAACGAACGACCGAAATAGGTTTAGGCAGGCATAAAGCTAGAAGCAAATGGAAAATTCTAAGAATAAGACCTTGATGGAGTGGAAGAGGAGTAGGCTCATTGGGGTTAGTAGTGGCTGAAGAAATAAACTTTTCAACATAATTTTTTAGGTCAATCAACAAGAAAAAGGGAAAGCTCGGAAGAACTTTATGCCTAAGGTGATTTAACAAAGGGAAATGGTAGAAGAAGTAAGTTTTGTACCTTCCTTCCAATGTGACATACTTCATCAAAGCTAGACACACTTGGTCCCACGGTTGTGGAAGAGCCTCTCGATCAAACCCAGACTGGTTGTGCACCAACACCTCCTTGCCAATGAAAAATTTGTTCATGCTCTCATTATCCTAGGTCTTGGAATGTTTAGGATGCTTCATACCTATGCTTTGCAGATCTGTCGCCTACTCAATAAGTTCATCATCCACTGTGAAGGAGATGCCACCCATGGAAACATGACGATTCTTCCACAAACTAATGAATTGAGTAGACAGATTTGGGTCCTGACCCACCAGCCTCTCCATGAGAGGAGCAATGTTGCCTTTGACACAAATATGCTAGACAAGTGGATCCTTTCAAAATTCATTGCAGTTATCTAGTTTCGTCTACACTCTTTCTCCTCCCATAATTCCACACTTCACATAGTATAACCAGGAACTCTGAAAACACAGAAGATTAGGGAAAATAGCCAAGTGAAAAAAACCCCAAAATTAGACATTTAAGCCACGAACAACCAAATTTGATTATCAACCCAATGGACAAGTCACATGCACGAGCAAGAAGCTTTCCTGAAGACATCCTAGTGGAGCCATAAATTGGTATTATATTGTGAAAACAAAAAATAAGGAAGGACATGCTAGGTAGGGAAGGATTGCCTTCCACGTCGCAAAAGCACAGAAATCTAGGCAGACTAGTCGTGGGGCTAGAGTTAGAAATTTCTAATTTGATGGCTTTAAAAGGTTGGCCAACTTTAGTGAACCCGCTAGAGGAAGCTAAAAGGCGCAAAACCAAGAAAGCGAACAAAAAAAGGCCAAAAATGAGCTTAGTTTCATAATTACAAGTCACATCAAAATCAAAAAACACGAATTTGAAAATATGAGAGTTTAAGCAGATCCCCATAAGGAGATTACACCAAGTATGGACCAGGTTAGAATTAATCAATCGATACTTGCTATAGAAAATCATAATTTCTTTATTTAAATCAGGCTTCATGTTATAATTTGAAAAGATCCACTTGCAATCCATCCCTTTGATACAACTCATCATCCATCTCATCACCTCAAGGAGACCACAAAACCCTAAGAATAAGCAAGTGGGTCCCCCAACAATCTAGCTAAGCAAATGTGTTGTTGTCATCATTGGTCAAGTAAGGGCTTTGTTCCTTAACTATAATACTCTAAATATTTGGCTGAAAAAGACTTAAATCATGCCAACATTTGGATATTTTCCAGTGTGTGCTTAAATTGGCCAGAGCATTAGAAACTTGGTTTCCCTCTCTGTAGATATGATTAGCCACATTTAAATTTAGCTTTGACACAAGGAACCTTATTTCAAGAAGAACATCCTTAGTGTTCAATCCCAACAGTCTGCCATAATTTATAGCATCAATAATGGAATTTGAGTCCCCTTCAATGTGAAGGTTCTCAATCCCCAGAGAAATAGCTATATTTAAGCCTTTTAACAACACACGTGCTTCCACTATCATAGAAGAGTGAATACCAATCCCCCCAACATAGCCAATCACTAAACAACCTTTGTGATTTCTAATCACTCCTCCAATACTTGCTCTGCCTGGGTTTCCCATAGTAGCCCCATCAAAATTAAGTTTGAACCAGTCTCTATTTGGTGGTTTCCAAATAGTAGCCCTCCTAGCAAGAATTTTAGAGTTATCATAGGAATTGGCATCCAAGTTCTAGTGCCAAAATTTAGCCATGCTTATTTCCATCTTAGTTGGACCAATATCCAGGGTTTTACCATTGAAAAGAGAAATATTTTCCTCAATGAGCTCACCCCAATGCCAAAAACCTCTTTCAAGTTCATCTTAGTGTTTCTGAATATCCTATTGTTTCTTTCTTTCCATAGGCACCAACAAATAATGGGAGGGACTTGGTTCAAGATTTCCATAGTTAAAGTATGGGAAAAGGGACCAAACCAACTTAAAATAAAATATATGATATCTTTACACATAATCCATTGAATCCCTAATATTTCAAACGCTAGCTCCCACACCTCAAGAGCAAAGGGGCAGTGTAATAGTAGATGATTAATAGTTTCTTCATTGCTTTTACACAAAAAACATTTGTTGGGGATCTGGAATCCCCTTATCCTTAGATTGTACTATGTAAGAATTTTCTTATGACACACAGTCCACCAAAAAAATTAACTTTTGGTATCATGTATCGATTCCAAACCTTCTTCCATAGAGTATTCACCACACCCTAGTCCGTCAGCTGTCTGTATGCATTTTTCACAGTAAGATCACCTTGGTGATCATGAATCTAGAAGAACTCATCCCCATGGGGGGGGAGGGGGTATTCTAGTAAGAGTGAGTAACTCCTGTAGGGATTTAGCAAGAATACACAAATTCAGGGATAAAGGGCAACAACTACTAATCTCCTTCCATTTCTTGGCTCTCAAAGGCCCTATCAGGTAGTCACTAATATGTATGCCAAACACTTGAATAGCCCGACCCATAAGGACTCTAAACTCAGAAGAATCCAGGGGAAAGCCAAGCAACCAAGTGTCTTCCCAGAATTTGATTTTGCTTCCATCACCAATCCTCCATTTGATCCCTTTCCTCAAAAGATCATGTAGGCTACAAATCCCCTTCTAAACTAGGGATCCCTGAGGGTGGGCCTCCATTAGGTAGTCAACCAGAGGTCTGTTCAGAAGATACTTAGCATTCAATATCTCACACCAATCCTTTTTATCCCTTAGATGATCCCACCCAACCTTGGCCATGAGAGCTTTATTAGAAATAGTAATAGTTCTTATTCCAAGCCCACCACTACTTTTTGGTTTGAAAACCTTATCCCATTTAACCAGAAAAAGCTCTTTTTTTCCTTTGTACCAGACCAAAGGAAGGATCTTTGGATTTTCTCAAAATTCTCAGCAATATATCTAGGCATCTTGAATAGGGATAGGAAGAAAACTGGGATACCTTGAAGAATAGCAGATAGAAGCTAAAGCTTACCTACATGGCTGAGTAAAGAACCTTTCCACCCAACAAGCTTACATTGAATCCTCTCTAGAATGGAATACAATAACTCCTAAGTGACTTCTTTGACAATTAGGGGCAACCCTAGATAGACCAAAGGTAGGGATCCACTCTGACAGCCCGGGACAACAGTAACTCAGACTTGTAGATTAGGAGTGTTGTTAAAGAAGTAAATCATTCTTTTGTTGTAGTTGATGCATTGCCCTGAACAAGCCACATAGTTGTTGAGACAATTTTTCCATTTCCTGGCTTCCAGCACCGAGGCTTTCCTAAATAGGAAAGTATCATCCACAAATTGTTGAATCACCGTCAGATGAAAGTTAGTAGCATCTTTGATCCCTTTGATTTCCCCCTCCACCACCATTCTGGAGAAGTTCCTGCTTAGCACATCTACCACCAATATGAATAAATAGGGCGACAGGGGATCTCCCTGTCTGAAACCTTTCCCAACATTAAAAAACCCAAAGGGGGAGCCATTAACCAGAACAAAGTACTTAACCGTAGTGACACATTCCATAATTAGATTTAACACAAATTGATTAAAGCCAAACTTAGCAAGGACTTTAGGAAAAAAATTCCAGATCACCTTATCATAGGCCTTGGATATGTCAAACTTAAGGGCCATACTAGCATAGTTACAAATATCCATGGCGTGGATGATTTCATGTGTTGCAATGGTAGCATCAAGGATATTCCTACCAGGTACAAAACCTTTATGAGTTGGGCTGATGATTTTGTCAAGAAGCAGTTTGATATGGTTAACCAAAATTTTGGATAGGATTTTATAAAATGTATTGCATAGGCTGATAGGTCGAAAGTCAGTCATATGTTGAGGATCTGCTATCTTGGGGATAAGAGCAATGAAAGTGTGATTTAGTTGCTTGAGAATCTTACTCGTCTTAAAGAAATCTTGAGCAGTAAGAATAAGGTCTTCACTAACAATCTCCCAAAAGGTCTAAAAGAAGGCCAATGGGAAACTATCAGGGCTCGGAGCTTTGAATGCCCCCATGCTAAAAGTAGCCATCTTTACTTCCTCTGGTGTGGCAGGACTAAGGATCCCCATATTGTCAATCTAAGAAATTAATTTCAGTAATGAGTCTAGCAGTTGACTATCAAGAGTTGGGTTAGGAGCATCAAAAGGAGCTGCATAGGCCATCTGGAAGTAGTCTGAAACCACCAAACCAATAAGGGGGGGCGAACTGACCACCTCACCCTAGGCATTGTTCAACTTATTTATCTGGTTTCTCCTCTTATGTTTAATAGCAGAAATATGAAAGAAGGAGGTATTCCTATCTCCTTCTTTCAGCCATTGAACCCTGGATTTCTATTTCCAAAAAAAATCCTCTTTCTTGAGAATTTGTTCCCATTCTCCCTGACACTCTTTCTCTTGGATGCAAGTGGAGAGGCTGGTATCACCCTCCTCCATTCTCTTTTGAATCAATTTTATGTTATCCCTTGAGATTCTTTTCTGTTGAAAGACATCCCCAAAGACCCTTTTATTCCAACCCTTCACCATACATTTAATGTGTTTTAATTTAAAAGAGATTCAGAACATGGGGGACCCATGAACTAGAATATTCCACCATTCAACAATTTTCATTTTGAAATCAGGGTGGAAATTCCACATGATTTCAAAACAGAAAGGAAAAGGACCAACAACAAACTGGTCGCACAAAGTTAGCAGCAAGGGGTTGTGATCATACACCATCCTAGGCAGAGCCCTCAGAGAGGCCCTAATCTGACTGTACCAGTTGCTGGAGCACAAGAATCTATCAAGACAGACTTGAATTAGGTCTTTACCCATACGTCTGTTAGATCAAGTGAAAGCTTGGCCTGAAAAATCAATATCAATCAGGCTCGTAGAACTCAAAAAGCTAGCCAGGTCAGACATACTATCAAAATATTCAATCAGCCCACCACATTTCTCAGAGGGGAATAGTGGGGAATTAAAGTCTCCAGCCACTAGCTAGTGCAAACCATCATTATTTTTTATCCAGTTAGCCAACAACAACCAAAGAGAAACTCTAGCATTTATGAGGTTGGGTGCATAAACATTAATAAGAGACCACAATCCTCCAGGGGAATTAAACAAAACATCAACACTATTCTTGCAACAAAATAGTTCAATACCCCTAAATATGGAGGGGTTCCAGAGCACTGGAAGACCACCAGAGGCCCCTTCCACATCACTATAAAAGAAGGATGACCCTGACCAAACATAGTTAGCAACATTCTCAAAATTTGCTTTCTTCATTTTAGTTTCTTGTAGGAGCAGTACATCTAACTTATGTTCTAGAACATAGTTCTTCAGCGCTAGTTGCTTATGGGAGCTATTCATCCCCCACATATTCCAAGACATTACCTTCATTTTTGACCTTTTTTTGAAGACACTTCCAATGTCTTCTGTTTTCCCAACTCAATCTCATTTGTGGTCTCTTGCAGGCAAGTGGATCTATGGCTAGGCCTTCCTGGCTTTGAGTCACCTCCCACATCATCCTTTTTCTTCCTTCCCCTCTTTTTCAAAGTTATCCAGTTCTCCTCATCCGCAATAGATACCTAGGAAGAATCCTCCACGATGAGACTATACGCCTCACCCAAGCCAAAATCCTCCCAAATTTCACCATCTTCACCAACAGTCTCACTGGTACAAGTAGAATCCACCTCTAACAATGCACCACCAACAAAAACTTCATCCTCAAAAGTCTTGTTAAAAGCAGGATCTACTTCCAGAACCCCAACATTAGCCACCTTCTTAGTTAAGGAAATATTAGCTAGACCTTCAGTTGGATCAATCTTTGTCTCAGACCCATGAGAAGGATCTCCTGGGATAGGGGGTTCACTATTAGCTCTTGACTCCAAAACTAGAGCCTTAGGAAGCACTGCAGAAGGAGAAGCACTACCTTTGGAAATGTCAATACTCCTCATAGCAGAACCAGAAGGAGCATAAGAGACCCCAACATTAGGGTCCTTATTAAAGGAAGACTTGCAATCAAAAATTACATGCCTAGGTTTGGCACACTTCTGACAATAGACCACCACATTTTCATAGCACATCAGTTGGACCCAGGATCCAAACTTGGAGTAGAGTTTGATAGTATTTGATAAAGATTTGTTAACACTAATATTCACACAGAAGCAGGAAAACACCAACCTAGATTTCGACCTGGTTATGGAGCCAGAGGTGATGAAGTGACCCAAAGAGTCACCAATGCTCTTAAAGATAGAATCATCCTGGTATTCAAGCGGTAACCCAGGAAGGTGGATCCAAATTGGAGTTGACTTATTTAGATCCACCTCTAGGTTAAACCCCAGCTTCCAGCGACATAAGGCCAAGCTGTGTTTTCCATAGACCCAAGGTCCAGTAGATAGAATCAAGACAAGATCTTCAGACATAGTGAACTTGAAAAGAAAAAGTCCACCTGATACAGCACAGATCTCCACACTCCCCTTGAGCCACCACTTAAAAACCACCCATTTCTAAACCATATCCACGGTAGGTCGAAAGGAGAGAAACCTACCCACAACTATGTTTTCCATGGATGAGAGAATCCTGTCATTGATTGAGTCAGAAATAGTGAAATACGTCCCTGACACAATAAACTCATCCTCAAGAGGAGGCGGAGGGATAGCACCCTATTTACTATTGGTTAAAACATCTTTCCATCCAATGGTATCAAAAGGAATCATAATCGCCGACACTTCAACCAATGACACGGGTTGCGCTGAAGTATCCGCGGTCAAAAGAATAGTCCTACCAGGAGTGTCTCCGGAGGGACATGAGTTCATAAGAGATAAGGCAAGGCTTGGGTCAGGCATAGCCAGAGGGGGACCGTGGGGTACCCCCAAGGAAGATTCCACCATGTGTGTAGGAAGTTCAAATGTGGCCAGAGGGCAGAGCGAGCGGGAAATTCTTTTTCCTCTACATTCAAAATGAAATGTATATAAGAATATATATGTATATATATATATATATATTTATATTAATATTATGTAAAGAATATTTCATGTTATGTGATTATAAAATTAAAAGATAAGCAAGATGCTTTTACTATTGAGTTAACTGAATGAAAGCAACTTAATAATTTGATTTGTTGAAATATTTTCAAGTAATTCAACATAGTCTTATTATGGATAAAGGAAGTGGGTATTATACATTGCATTTTACTAGCACTATTATTGTGTTCTTGCAGATATAACCATGAGGAAAAACATAGAAAATATGAACTATTTTAAAATAAATGATCTTATTGTTAATGGTCAATAATATTTTATTTTACTTAGTTGATAAGTAGTCGAGAACTTAAATGTGAGACAAAGTGTCTCGAGTTGATGACATTGTTTGGTAGCATTGTAAACCATATGTGCATGAAATTAGGAGAGTACTTTACTCTTACTTATTTTGAGTGCAAGTACTTGAACAAGTGGCAGTTTCCAAGTCCCAAGATGTTATGAGAACATAACATGGGTGTTTAAAGTCAGGAAAAAATTTCCACCTTAGTTTTTTACCGAATTTAGTAAGTTATTGTTTTATGATTTAGTATCCTTATGAAAGGTCAAACAAGCAAGTCAAACAATTAGTCATGTGTTAAACCTTAGGTCAAGGTGGTTTCTAAGTTGAGTTAGAGGTGTGTGAACTTATTACCTTACTTCTTAAGGAAGTGTTGATATGTTTCAAATATTTGTTCAAAGTAATGAAAAAGTCTTTGCTTGCATTATTTGGTTCACCATGATCTAGATTGCATATCCAATTAGATTGGTCATACTTAGTTAGGATGTCTAAATTTGTATGGTCAATTGGTTATGTAGGACACAACACTAGGAACTTAGATGTAATACTTGTGGATTCCTTAGTCTACACTCTTTGTGAAGGGTAGGGCCACTTCTAGTTGGAAGGTGTGCGGGGGACCATCAATTTGTGGTTGGAGGTAAAGTGCTCAGGTGATGCTCTCCCTCTTGCAAACAACAACATCGATACTTGTGAAATAAAATCATTTTTCAGATTTAGAAGACTTGACCTTGTATTATTATTATATTATGTAAATTTGTACACTTGAAAGTATTTCATGTACGATTTATAATTGAAATTTTTTATCTTATTTCTCAAGTTGAAATTAATGTATTTCAAATTAAAAATTTATATTATAAATTCATATTATGATCATGTGCAATAAATGATGTATGAAAAAGAAAAAAATTTCTATCCTATTTTTAATCATATGCTTATATTTATTTCTATGGTAAAAACCTAAGTATTTACTTTATAGTCGAGTGAGTACATTATAGAAAGATAAAAAAAGAGCAAGAGCAATAACAAGAATAAGAGCAAGAGCAAGAGAAAAATAAAGAGAAATAAAAAGAACAAAAATAAGAGCGAGAACAAGAGAAGGAACAAGAAGCAATAGCAGACGAAGTAGAAGTAAAAAAGAAGATGAAGAGGAAGAAAAAAAAGTTAGCATTGAGGAAAATGCTTTTGTAAAGATGAGGTCAATGTTATGCCCCTACCCTATAGTGTGTATGGTGTTATGAGTAGTCCACTTGTGGCTATATTAACTCTTAATTAAGTCATATTATCATTATTATATTATTATTTAGTTATTTAGGTCAACCTAAGGCTTATATAGGGTTATGTAGGTCAACCTAGGTGATATACTAGGCAAAAGTATGGTATACATAGGAGTTATAGGTAGGTTATTATCATTATGTTAAGTATTGTGTTATTGTTGAATATTATTGGAAGTATCCCCCTTAAAGTAGATTAAGAGGCTGCCCCCTCAAAGAGGTATATTATTATCAAGTATTTGAAGCATATTTCATATTATATTTTTTTCATGCAAATGATTTTATGACAAGCTTGTTATGAAGTAACTTTCACAATAGAATAATATGATGCAAATACTTAATAATATGTTACTTTGAGGGGGAAACCTCATAATCCACTTCAAGGTGGATACCTCCAATATTCTTCAAGAAGAACATAATACTCAACATGATGATCATAACTAACCTATACCTCATCCATATACCATACTTATGTCCTAGATACCACTTATGTTAGCTTAGATACTTAAGGATAACTACTAGGATTACCTAAATAGATATGTATAATTATAATAATAATTAGGTAACTTACTTAAGAGTTAAGGTAGTCACAAGATGACTACTCATAACACAATACACACTATATGGGTAGGGGAATAATAGTGGGACACATTATTTTTCTTCAATCCTTTTGGTTTTCTTTTATTTTATGTTCTTGAGTAAAATTGATGTCAACATTAACCTATTTGAGTGAATAACATGTTATGATAGAAGATAAATATTTTGAGATTGAGTACTAGAACAAAGATTATGATGTTAATATATTTATATTCTCTAATATTTCTTTTTCTTACGATTATACTATACCCATGGTCTAGTCTTGAGACTAGGGTACCCATGCATCCTAGTATGTCTAGTGTTTTTTATCATATACTAATGTTAACCTAGATGACTTACTCTCCTACTCCCATACTTGCATCTAAAAATGAAGAAATATTTAAAAGTACCCATCTTTGGGAATATTAGAAACACAAGAAGACTATTGAATTCATTGATAGGAGCTAAACCTCATTATAAATACTCAAATATTAAAAATATGCTAAACAATAATGAAAATGTTTATTGGATTGAGACTAAAGTAATTATGATTGATTTGAGAAGTTAAAATATAGATCGGTGCAACTCATATTGATCTAAGATTATTTGACTATGATCAAGAGTGCTCTTGTGAAGGCTTTGTGATATAAATTGAGGATCTTAAATGGCCTAATATGATGGACCCTTAAATAGAAGTTATAAACAAACAAATTGAGACCTCTGATGTATATAGATAAAATTCATATTATAGGAAAGTCAACTTATGAACTAGGGATTTGAAATTAAAATTGAGAGGATGAGGTTATGGTGTGGCTCAATCCAAGGGTCATGAAAATGAATGTGACCTAGTCTAATGAGGTATAAATCTAATGGATAAACAAAATTTGGGTGATAGGATGAATTTACAACATATGTGAAAACAAAATTTAAAAAATGGGTAAGAGTGTAGGATGTGCATTTTTATCTCTTATTTTTAACCCCCACTTAGGTGTGAAAGTAAATGTATATGAGTAAATATTTTGTAGTAAAAATGAAAGAAGATAAAATGCATGCTCTCTTTGTCCCTAATGGAAACAAGAGTCTATTAGGCCTCTCATACAATTAGAAAAAATAAAATCCATGAATTAATGGACATAAATAGATAATAGAATTAGAAACAATATGTCCCCTTGAATTGTGTCTACTACTAAGGAGTGCCCATAAATTAGGGAGAAATGATAAACAAAGATAAAATGAAACTTGAAAGCTTTGATTGATAAATAAGTATGATAAATAAAGAAGAGTAAGTAGAGAGTGTGTATCTAGTCTATACTTACATGTGTGCAATATTGATGTGTTGGAACATGTGTGAAAGGTGAAATTTATTTTTCCCACAATGAGAGCATAGAGATAACAAAAAGAAATGATACCTTCCCCCAAAGTAGAAAGATCAAAATAAAAAATTAAAAGAACTATGAGCATAACATATGCAAACATAATAGAATAATTTATAATTAAATATAAGTAACATAAAATATTAAAATATAAATAGTCCAGCCCATATTATCATTACATTTAGGTGGTAGTGAGTTAACCTCAACAAGTAAAAATACTATATCATACAAATCATTGCCTCTCATTTATTTAGCCATAGAACCATCCTATATTATGGCACAATGCACATGTGGCAATGATGACAATGGATACTCATGAATTATTGATAAATGAAGAAAAATATATTATAAATGTGAAAATTTTATGGTTATCTTTGGAGAAGTGATTAGACCTATTTTTTTCTCCTCATTATATATTTTTATTTTATGAAATTTATTTTTTCCTTTCATAAAAATTGGAGCATTACTATAAGTGTATACACCTAAAAACGGTCATGGCATTTAATTAATTAAATACTAGTTATTTAATTAATATTCGACTACATATAAATAAATTCTCAATTTATTTATATTGTTCACCCTTCTCTAATTTTCCAAATCTAAAATCGTAATCTTCTAAATTAATTAAATAAACAAATTTCCATAAGCTTGTTTTATTTAATTAATCTTCACTAATCTCGATTAGGAATTAAAGCACATGTCTACAATTTTTTGTGCCACCTCACCAAGGTCACATGAAAATAAATAATTCTAATTTTTAATTAGAATTATCCTCAACCAATTTTGGAGCACATGAATTATTCCTCACACAC